>BTPG01000005.1:38172261-38360500 GCA_036245525.1 Semisulcospira habei
GACCAGGGTGACCCTGGGAACTAAAAAGTACCTAACCCCACCCAAGTCCCCCAGGGCAGACCCGGGTGGGGGGGGCAAGAGAGGGAAGGAGCCCCAGGGGGAGCAAGGACGCGATGAGCCGGAAGGCCTCGTTCATGGAGCGGAGAGTCTGAGAAGTCGGAACTGAGCAGACCGACAAAGCCGACAGAGAAGACTGCCCACTATTGGGCGCCAAGCGGAAGTGGTGGGGGGGGGGGGGGGGGGGGTTTCTGGCGGCCTATGGTCGACAGGGAAGGGCGTCTCGCTTGCGACTGACCTGTCGCTGCGGAAGGCCAAAGTGCCGGAAGCCTGGAAACAGGGCAGCTCCTCCTGTCGGTGGCTCACAGTCTTTCCCCCTTCCGAGTGGTGGTCTAGGGATCCGGGCGCCCGCTCTCGGCGCTTGTCAGGCCAATGACTGGCTGGCTGGTGGCTCTCTGAGCATGGGGATCGAGTACCCACTGCCTGGACCCGCCTGGGGAGCATTTTCCGTCGCAGGAGGGCTGGCATTTCGCCCGCCAAAGGGTGGGTTAGGGTCTTTGGTGCCTGTGCTTGGTGGGGAGACGCATCCTGAGCGTGGGTATGGAACTCCTACTGCCGGGACTCGCCTAGGGAGCATGTCCCGTCGCGGGCGGGCCGTTATTCCGCCCACTGAAGGGGAAGGGTGGGATAGGGCTCCTGGTGCCTGTAATTGACGGGGGGAGGGGGGGGGGGGGGAAGGTCTCCCCTAAATGTCCCATCGGCTGCTGATAAGCTCCTTCACTCTCTCAGGCGGAGCAGCACCAGGGGGGGGGGGAGGGGATGTCAGCAGGGCCCGACGCGAAGACAGGCCCACAATGTCTGATGTGGCATGTCTCTGCGGCCCTGGAATGGCAGAGGTCATGGCGGGGGTGGATGGATCCTTACACCGGGCCGCTTTTCCCTCTGGTAGAAAGCCCACAGCTGCGACCACCGATCCTCGAACCCTATAGTGCAGGTACTACATGTCCGCCCGGAGGAGCAACCCGAGCAGGGCAGGCACACATCGTAGGTGTCACTGGGCCACTGGAATGCACCGCACCTATTGCAGGTCATCACGTGAGTACTATAACAGAAAGCAGACAAAAAGCCGTCGTGCGGGCGCGGGGCCTCCTGTCAGAGGGCACACACTCACGCTCGGCCGCGTGCAGAGTACTCGGTCAATGCCGCCGCCAGGAACCGTCGCCGGCTGAGGCATTCACCAAAGCTTTACCTTGTCATGACCCGAGCCAGGTAATCCCATCAGTGAGCAATCACCAAGTAATCCCAAGGCAATTCCCAAGGTAATACACTGAGCACCACACCAAGCACCACACAAAGTTCACCGGTCTTGGTGAGCTAAGCGCAAAGACAAGCGGGAAGCTGCCAAGCACGTGACCGGATAGGGATGCAGAGGAGGCAACCCAGGGTTTCTTAGTAACGACTGCCTAAGTCGCCCCCCCTGGTTGTGTGGTATACACGTTTTTTTGGGCTGAAATTGGCAAGCCAAGCGTACCTTCCTATTAGTAATGCCATCGGTAAGAGTTTTGAGAAAACAAATACAGAGGATCATGAAGACCACACAGTGTGTGTAAGCTCATGTGAATATTTCAAGGTGTTTGGGTACACTCCACATAGGTATGCATTTATGACTGGGAGTCCACTGTATAGCCCACCTAACTAATGCATAGTCACTTATCTGCAGTGCAAGAATAGGAAAGTGTAACACAAGACACTGTACAAATCATCAGTCTTCTGAAAGAATCTAATATCTTTAACAAGATTTGAATCTTTGTACACTTCATTAATTTTTATCATTTTGACCTCTAAAAGTCTGAAAACGTGTACTTTAAAGACAAAAGACTTTAAGACTAAAATAAGTGACTGGCGTTGCAAATGCACATTAACTCTTAATCACCTATAAGAACATACACTGTCTATTCTCCTGTACCTAGAAGATAGTAAGAAAATTACTGAGAAAATGGGTTACTTCACCAAAGCGTCTATAACTTTTTTGAATAGACAGATATTTAAGTCTGGTTTTTTTTTTCTTAGCTGACATATGGATGGATAGTATTTTATGTTGTGGTGGAGTGTAATTTGATACCTGTTTATATTATTTACTGTAATTAATTACAGGTAAATTAACTGAAAAAAATGCACCTTGATTATTTTGATATGACAAAAGACGTAAAACTGAAAAATGTGTCGGTGGGCGAAAATATGAAAGTGTGTGATAGTGGAGTGAGATAATTTTATATTAGTGATCACTATTACCACGCAATCCACTGATAATCCTTCAGGTAATCAAAGTGCACGTATCCCCGTCGGCGGATGTTGCTACAAATTGATCGCCAAGTTCGTCTGTTGGGCGAAAATTTCGAACATTTCAGCAGGGAAATACTGATAAAAATAATCAAGTGGTGTCGCTTCCAACTCAAGTGGAGTTGTTGGGCCCACATATCGCGTGAAAGGCTGCAAAAAAGTCTGAAATTGGCCGCTGATGCCAGATTGAGATAGCATCGCCGCCGCCATCTTGCAGTCGTCGCTTCGGTAAACACTGCTGAAATACTCCGGTATTTTCGTCATCCCAGTCCGACAGATCGCTAGTATGTACACTAGATGTACACTAGACACACTTATGTCACTTCCCTCTGGCTCTGAAACTGGATAATTGCCAATTTACTCCGAAATAGTGGTAAACTCTGGGTCACTGTCGTGTATGTCGCCATGTTTGCAAACACGTGCGTTAGCGAGCAGACAGGTGCACGGTAAAACTCTCCCAATTCGACACACACAGTGGCTTAGAGCGCATGCCCAGTGTCTAAAGTTAGTTTGACCTTGCCCCCTACGGTATACAATCTCACCTTCTTCACAGAAGAACCCACCAACGTATCACATGACTTCTAAATTTAGTACCGAGGACGGGCGTCTATAGGCGCTTTAGGTAAAGACCCGGAGGGCGTTTACGGGCGTTATAGGTGATTAAGAGTTAAGTAAAAAGTTGTATTTTCTTGTATCATACCTTATTATCCATGCCACATTTGTCTGGACCAAACATTATCGTATACGGGGTCTTGTCATGGAATGATTTCTGAAGAAAACAAACAACATACATATTACAACATACATAAAACCTGATTAAAAAAAACAACAACATTATACTGAAAACGAGCACATAATATTGTGGGGAAAATTATACAAGAACAAGAAAGGCAAAGCCCTTATGGCTCACATGTATGACTGATCTACATGTGTGACCTTTGTGACAATAAGGGATGGCTTCTGCACCAGAAAAATCCATGTTTTCTCAAAATTTTATCAGTTTTCACACATCTGTCAAACATCATGACCCTTGACCTTTGTCATGCGCTGACTAAATTAGTATACATAGGAAAGTCTTAACATCACCAGCTAACTTTGTGCCAAATTTGACTTAAAAGTTTGCAAAACTACAATTCTATCAAAAATTGGCGTTTTACACACATTTACCAGGGTGGAGAACAAGCTCAAGTAAAAATCTCTGAAAAGTGGCCGGGGTCCAGGGGCCGCCTAGGCCCCAGTGGGGTCCAGGGGCAAAGCCCCGGTAGGGGTCCCAGAGGGGGCAAAGCCCCCCGGAAAAAAAAAATCGATATTTTTCATTTTAATTTTTTAGAGGTAAATATTTTGGCTTCTTGTGAGAGATAGCACACAGAAAAGGCTCAAATTTGACTACATGCAAACTCAAGATTACAGAGTAAAATATATCATCAAAGGGTCTCCCCAGTTAATCACTCGTGAAAAGCACGAGACATGGTAGGCTATTGATCAGTATCACAATAGACTAACAATGGCCAACACAGAGGACTGACCTTCCGGTGAACCGCCAAACGTTCAACATCGCTATCACCCACTGTGATCAGGTGATGAGTATTTATTAACAGGGCTTCTGTTTTCACAACAGGTTAAATGGTCTGTAGACCCCCAGGTATAAATTTTAGAGGGTACACAGACCCCCATCTCAGCATAATAGAGGGTCCGCAAAATTTATTTAAGAACAACTGCATCATCTGTAGCAAACCTTTACAACAAGGATACTAGCGCAGTCTGCTTCAATGGCAAAATAGGAAACTGGTTTAGGACTACAGTCGGAGTCAGACAAGGCTGCTTGCTCTCACCTACTCTTTTCAACATCTTCCTGGAAAGAATCATGACAGACACTCTGAAAGATCATGAAGGATCTGTCAGAATTGGAGGCAGAACATTCACGAACTTGCGCTTTGCGGACGACATTGATGGCCTTGCAGGAACAGAGAAGGAGCTAGCTCAGCTGGTGGAAAAGCTGGACAGTACAGCCATTGCATATGGGATGGAAATCAGTGCAGAGAAGACCAAACTGACAAATAACACCAGTGGCATTGGCACTGACGTCATGATTGGAAGCCAAAAACTGGAAACAGTTAATAAATTCAAATACTTAGGATTGATTGATTGTACATTGCTTAACGTCCCGACAGCAACAAGGCTTTCTCAGGACGTGCCTGCACTGCTTGTGAAAAAAAAAAATAATAAACAGAAAATTGAATGTATGTCGCCAGCCGGTCAAATACATTAAATAAACCTACAACATGGGGCCTAAATAAAGCTAAGACCATTTAGCAACACACATCCAACATCAAGAGCTACAGGCAGTGCAGACAGTAGGGAGAGTTTTAAAAAGGCAAATACAGGTGAATGGACAAAGGGTAGACAGAAACACATGCCCCAGAATAGAGAGAAAAACCCACCCTGTGGGGCTGACCAGGGTGACCCTGGGAACTAAAAAATACCTAACCCCACCCAAGTCCCCCAGGGCAGACCCGGGTGGGGGTCAAATACTTAGGAGCCATTGTGACAGATGAGGGATCAAAACCAGAAATACTGTACAGGATTGCGCAGACAACAACAGCACTGACAAGATTGAAGACCATATGGAAGGACAGAAACATCACACTCTGCTCCAAGATCAGACTGATGCGCTCCTTAGTCATCTCAGTGTTCTTGTATGCCTGTGAGTCATGGACCCTCACAGCAGACCTTGAAAGGAGGATACAAGCCATTGAAATGAGATGTTTTTGAAGGCTGCTTGGCATTTCATACAGAGATCACATCACGAATGTGGAAGTGGGAAGCAGAATCGGGAAAGCCATCGGGTCCTATGAAGACTTATTAGCCATTGTGAAAAAAACGCAAACTAAAGTGGTATGGACATGTCACGCGTTCAGCAGGGCTTGCCAAAACAATCCTGCAAGGCACTGTGTAAGGAGGACGAAGGAGAGGGTTTTGATTGATTGATTGTACATTGCTTAACGTCCCAACAGCAACAAGGCTTTCTCAGGACGTGCCTGCACTGCTTGTGAAAAAAAAACTAAACAGAAAATTGAATGTATGTCGCCAGCCGGTCAAATACGTTAAATAAACCTACAACATGGGGCCTAAATAAAGCTAAGACCATTTAGCAACACACATCCAATATCAAGAGCTACAGGCAGTGCAGACAGTAGGGAGAGTTTTAAAAAGGCAAATAAAGGTGAATGGACAAAGGGTAGACAGAAACACATGCCCCAGAATAGAGAGAAAAACCCACCCTGTGGGGCTGACCAGGGTGACCCTGGGAACTAAAAAATACCTAACCCCACCCAAGTCCCCCAGGGCAGACCCGGGTGGGGGGACGAAGGAGAGGGAGACAGAGGAAAAGATGGGAGGATAGTATCTCAGAGTGGACAGGACTGAAGCTGCGTGATACGCTATGAATGGCAGAGAACAGACAGAAATGGAGGGAGCTTGTTGCCAAGTCATCAGTGGTGCCCCAACGGTCGGCAAGACTACGAGATATAGATAGATAGAGATAGCATCATCTGCATGTTCTTTAAAATAAATTAACTCATTTTGCTCTCTCCTCTTTAAATTTGTTGTGAGTGTCTGTGTCCTTTCCATGATACTGATTCTTTAACTCGTGAGCTGTCATGCAAAAGCCTGTATTTATTTGTATGATCATTTGATAATGTATTTTAACTGAGAATATAGCCTTTTCTGCTGAATGCAGATTGACAACCAAAGTCTGACTTGTCTAAACCCTTTCACTCTTTCTTTCTGTGTGTGTGTGTGCGTGTGCGTGTGTGTGTGTGAACTAATGTACTTAAAAGTTGGTTTTAACCCAATTAACCCAAAAGACCTATTTCTCCAATGTTAGATCGAGCTTTTGCCTAATAACTGTGTACCAGAAGATGGATCGACCATGATCATGAAAAAAAAAAATAACAAACTTATTTCTGTTCAAATTTCTGGACTTGCTTTTTGAGTTTGCCTCCAGGGCGCAGCACAACTGAGCAGATCTTCAACCTGAGAGTTCTATGTGAGAGATACCTCCAGCACCAGCAGGACCTCTATCATGTCTTTGTGGATTTTAAGAAAGCGTTTGACAGGGTGTGGCATGCAGCCCTTTGGTCCACCATGAAGCTATACAACATCAATGCCAACCTGATCAAAGTCATAGCAAACCTTTACAACAAGGCCACTAGCGCAGTTTGCTTCAACGGCAAAATAGGTTAGGTTATTTGGGTTTAACGCCGAGCAGGCGGCTAAGGCCATCTCACGGCGGGATGGGTAAAAATCTGGTCAGCCAGACTAAAAGCAAGGTCTTAAGACAAGATGTAAATATAGATTAAAAATCTCAGGCTAAAATGTCGCACATGTCTGGAAAAGAAACGTCTACAGACTCTCAAAAAGGGCAAATAAAAAAATTCACATAGTCTATGAATGCTCAGATCTTGTTAAAAATATTGCATTCTCTCAAAAAATTGAAGATTTTGTCCGGGGGAACATCCCGGAACAAAACCTTCAAGGAGTCTGCTGTGAAGTGTTTATATCTGGTGTCAATTAGGTCAGCACAATACAGCAAAAAGTGTCGAACAGAAAACTGCTCATCACAGGCAAAACACCATGGACGCTCATCCTGTTTAAGTAAGTAAGAGTGCGTAACATATGTGTGCCCGATGTGGAGCCGAGCAAGGACAGTCTCCTCACGGCGGCTGCCGCAGCGGAAAGGTAGACTGTCAGACAACTTAGGAAGAGCTTCATGAAGCTTGTTCCCTTCCTCTTTGTCCCACTCGGACTGCCACTCGCGGGCTATGTACGCACTAATAACAGGTTTAAAATCACTATAGACAGTCTGTGTGTCAGGGACAGGGTCACTGCGGGCACTGTTGGCAGCAGAATCTGCGATTCTGTTGCCTTCGATGCCCACATGGCCTGGAACCCAAATAAAAATGATGTTATAATATTCCTTCATCAAGTCCGCGTAGAGCTCTCTAATCTGCACCAGCAGTGGATGGTCTGTTCCCGCGCCGTGAAGGGCCTGCAGGGCAGAAAGAGAGTCAGACAGAATCAGGAAGTTCCTTTCCCAAGACTGATAGGCATGCTTGAGTGCTAGCAGAATGGCCTGCAGTTCTGCACTAAATACAGAGGAATGGTCAGGGAGACGGAGCTTAAATGGGCGTCTAGGATGGCGAGAGGACACTGCAGCCGCAGCCACTCTTCCATCCTCAGACTTGGACCCATCCGTATAAAGACGACAATAGCCAGGAAAAATTGAAAGGAGTTCATTGAGGCTCTGTTGGTATATGGCTGGTGGAGTACAATCCTTCTTGTGGGCAGTCAAGTCCAGCAAGATGTCAGGAACTGGTAGTAGCCAGGGTGGAGTGACGTGTTGCAGAGATTCCGAAACTTTGTCCAGGTCCACTCCGGCCGCCTGCAGATGAGGTCGGACACGGAAGGAAAGTGGACGGACAGCTCCCGGATGGGCATCGTAAATCTCTGCAAACGACGGGTTAAAAACACAGTCATAGGCAGGATTTTCTGGATGGGCCTTCAGCTTCAGAACGTAGCTGAGCATGAGGCGGATGCGGCGGAGCCTGAGAGAAGGCTCCCCTGCCTCTGCATACAGACTAGGAACTGGAGATGTCCTGAAGGCTCCCAGACATATGCGCAGACCTTGATGGTGAATTGTGTTCAGACGCTGCAGAACAGACTTGGAAGCCGAGCCATATACCACAGAGCCGTAATCCAGTTTGGACCGAACAAGGGCCCGGTACAGTCGAAGTAAGACGATGCGGTCTGCACCCCAGTCAGTACGACCAACGACACGAAGAATGTCGAGGGCCTTCAGACAAGAAGTTCTAAGGTAGTTAACATGGTTGCAGAAGGTCAATCTTTTGTCAAAGATGACCCCCAAAAACTTAGCCTCTTCAGCCACCTTAATTGGCACTCCAGCAATGCTCAGGCTAGGTTCTGGAAAAAATTTCGTCTGGTTAGTAAAATGCACACAGACTGTCTTGGAGGGCGAGAATCTGAATCCATTGAGAGACACCCACCCCTGGATGCGATCAACGCACAGCTGCAAGCGCCTCTCAAGGGACGCAAGTCCTCGACCTCGTGCACACAAAGCAAAGTCGTCCACAAACAAAGAGCATTCAGAATCATCCTTGACGGCCTTTACAATGTTATTTATTTTAATGCTAAATAAAACAGGAGATAGAATACTGCCCTGCGGGACACCCATCTCCTGTTCAAAGGAGTCGGAGAGGGTGGAGCCCACACGGACATGGAACGACCTGTTGGACAAAAAATTGTGAATAAAAACGGGCAGATGCCCTTTAAAACCCATGTCCGACAAATCAGACATTATACCATGCTTCCAGGTAGTGTCATATGCCTTTTCAAGATCAAAGAAAATTGCATAGACATGCTGCTTGTTGACAAAAGCATCTCGGATAAAAGACTCAAAGCGGACTAGATGGTCAGTTGTACTACGGAAGCGCCGGAAACCGCACTGGACGTCTGTGATGAGACCCTGTGACTCAAGATGCCACACCAGTCGGGCGTTGACCAAGCGTTCCATAGTTTTACATAAACATGATGTCAAAGCTATTGGCCGGTAGTTGCCCGGGTCGGAAGGATCCTTACCCGGCTTGGGAATTGGCACAACCACAGCCTGGCGCCAAGATGGCGGAAAATGACCGGTTATCCAGATATGGTTAAAGGCCTTGAGAAGTACAAGGAGTGAATCCTCAGGCAGATGTGTTATGAGCTGATAATGGATGGTATCTAATCCAGCAGCAGAGTCAGTACATTTCTGCATGGCTTGCTGCAATTCTGAAAACGTAAAAGGGGCATTATAGTCTTCCAAGTTATCCGATATAAAATCACAAGCACAAGATTCTCGCTTCTCCTTCTCTCTCTGGAAGAAAGGTGAATAATGCTCTGTTGAAGAATTATGGGCAATGGTGGAGGCAAGTAAATTGGCCACAGCCTTTTTATCTGTGACCAAACTGGCACCATCTCCACCCCTGCCCCTAATTCTTCGAACAGCCTTCCAGACTTTTTGGGACGGAGTCCTAGAAGATAAAGATGAGACAAAGCGTCTCCAGGAAGCACGGCGTTCACGTTTAAAAATATAACGGGCTTTCGCCCACTGTCTTTTAAAGGTTAAAATATTTGCTTGCGACGGATTACGAAATGCACGTCGCTGAGCAGATTTGCGCATTGTTTGGGCCTTGCGGCACTCTTCATCGAACCATGGTACTCTCGGCTTCCGAGGGAGTGATGTGGAAGTTCTAGGGATGGTTTCACCTGCAACCTCCAACAAAATAGAAGTAAAACAAGAAACAGGTTCTTCAGCTGACATGACCACCTCCTCTGTAAGACGAGACTGACAGAGAGAGGCAAACAGAGACCAGTTAGCTTTCTTGAGATTCCAGCGCCCCACCGGCGAATCCTCCTCACAGCTGACCGATGACAGGACTACTGGGAAGTGGTCACTACCACACAGGTCGTCGTGAACCTTCCAGTCAAAGTCCAGCATGAGAGAAGGATCACACACAGTGAGGTCTAGAACAGAACTAGATCCGGAACCTGAGTTAGAGTATGTAGGTGAGCCATCGTTAAAGACACATAGGTTAAGTTGAGAAAAAACATCTTCTAACATCTGACCTCTGCCATCATAGTGGTCACTACCCCAAAGGTGAGCATGACCGTTAAAATCCCCCATGAGAATAAAGGGAGGGGGCAGTTGATCTACTAAGTGAAAAATATCATTGCTACAGACCCGCAGTGATGGTGGCAGGTAAATACTGCATATGGTTATGGTCTTTTTTAAGGTAACCCGAGCAGCGACAGCCTGAAGACAGGTGTCGATGCTAACGGGGCTACATAAAATTTGGCTACTAATGAGAAGAGCCGCTCCACCCGAGCGCCTCTCCGAATCAGCGCCTTTATGTATAACATTAAAACCATTAAAAGACACAGGGTCAGAAGTCTTCAGGTAAGTCTCCTGAAGAGATATGACTGAGGGGTTATAGAACTTGACTAAAAGACGTAATTCCTCAAAGTTAGCTCGAAAACCACGACAATTCCACTGAAGCAAAGAGTCCATGATTAAGTCTTATCTGGGGGTAAGGAGTATTTCCCCCCTTTTTCCTTTACCTTGGAAGGAGTTGAAGAAACAGAGGGGGGCCGGCTCCCGGGCCTCCTCTGGTTCTTCGGAGAGGAAGGGGGTGGAGCTGCCGCAGCATCAGCAACAACAACTTCCACTCCCTCCATCCGCTCCTCCAGTGCAGCATATTTGTTTTGAAGGGGGACATCTGTGTTCCCCTTCTGGGCCCGTGCGCACAGCGGTCCCATAGATTTCTTAGACTTCTGGTCCTGGGCAGCGTTCCTGCCGCTAGAGTTAGCGGCCTTAGAAGGCTGACCAGAGCCAGAAGCCTTTGGAGTTGACTGACTAACAGGTTTGGGTGGGGGCTGAGGCTTAGGGGAAACAGAAGGCGGCACAACCGGACCGGCAGTGTCCGCCTTCTGCGTTCCCTGGCTCCTTGTCACCACCGGAGGAGGGTTACTCTCCAGGGGCGAGATGAGCCGAGGCTCCGCCCCCAACCAAGAAGTTGGGGTCTGACATGAAAAGTCTTTGGTGGGGCGCTTGCCTGCCACCGCTGCACTAAAAGTATACACTGAGGTGTTAGAGGTTGGGGCAGCCGCAGCTGCACCAGGGCCTTCAACCAGTTTTTTGGCATCCAGAAAGGACAGCCCCTTCTCCACACGCACCTGCTGAATCTTGCACTCGGATATCCAACGAGGGCATTTCTTATCCGAAGCCATATGCGCCCCCTGGCAATTCACACACAGGGGGGTGGCTGTGCAGGACTCAGCAGAGTGTCCGGGCCTAATGCAACGGGCGCATGAAGCCTCTGCCTGACGGCATGTCTTCTGCCCATGGCCATACTTTTGGCACTTAAAGCACCGGAGGGGAAGAGGGACGTACTTTTTCACTCTCAGGGAGTAGTAACCTCCCCAGATGGTAGTAGGAGGGGTGGGGGTGCCAAACGTCAGGATGATGGTAGGGAGACGGATCTCCCCACCACCTCGCTTGGAAGCGAAGCGCCTGACGCAAGTCACCCCCTGAGACTTAAGGTTCCTTACAAGTTCATCTTCTGACAGTTCTGCCAAAGCTTGATCTTTGATTACGCCTCTTGACGAATTCATAGTTTTGTGGGGTGTGACTTCCACAGGAGTGTCTCCGATGGAAGAGAGCCCCAGTAGCCCGCTGGAGTGTGCCCGAGTACGGCACTCCACCAGCAAGTCACCAGACCTGAGGCGCTGGGCGTCAGGCCTGCCAACACGGCTCCTGAGGGTCTCCCCCACCAGAAAAGGATGCAGCTTGGTAACTGGTTTCTCCTTCACCTTGCTATGGACAATGAGGAAGCGAGGCCATACGGCCGACGCCTGAGGCGTCGCTTCCTCACAGTCTGAATCACTGTCATGTGCAATGTCGGTGTCTATGCGCCGTTTCTGTGCTAGTTTTGGTTTTTTGGTTTTATCCATATTATATTAGTAGAGATATTCATCCCCCGGGGGTCCCCGCCCGCCACCGAGCCCAACAAGGGAAAGTGCAACTGTCGGCGGGTCTCCAGCCGAAGCACAATGGAGACTGCCCGAAAGATATACTCAAGGGGGTAAGCCCGATTGAACCGTTTGAGCCACCGCCTTCTATCACACCGTTGAATGCAGGGGAATACTGGCGTAAAGCACCTAATCAGCAGCAGAAGCTATAGCATGGTACTCTCGGCTTCCCAGGGACTGATATGGAAGTTTTAGGGATGGTTTCACCTGCTACGTCCAACAAAATAGAAGTAAAACAAGAAACAGGTTCTTCAGCTGACATGACCACCTCCTCTGTAATACGAGACTGACAGAGAGAAGCGAACAGAGGCCAGTTAGCTTTCTTGAGATTCCAGCGTCCCACTGGTGGATTGGTTATTGGTTATTTGGGTTTAACGCCGAGCAGGCGACTAAGGCCATCTCACGGCGGGATGGGTAAAAATCTGGTCAGCCAGACTAAAAGCAAGGTCTTAAGACAAGATGTAAATATAGATTAAAAATCTCAGGCTAAAATGTCGCACATGTCTGGAAAAGAAACGTCTACAGACTCTCAAAGAGGGCAAATAAAAAAGATTCACATAGTCTAGGAATGCTCAGATCTTGTTAAAAATATTGCATTCTCTCAAAAAATTGAAGATTTTGTCCGGGGGAACATCCCGGAACAAAACCTTCAAGGAGTCTGCTGTGAAGTGTTTATATCTAGTGTCAATTAGGTCAGCACAATACAGCAAAAAGTGTCTGCAAACCAAGGGGAATCACAGCGCTGGACAGACAACAGTTAGATCCCCTGCCCCCGCCTATCAGGCACCCAATCGCCAGCCCACAGAGAAATACGCAGGTATAGAATAAGACGATCATTTCCATCCTCAAACGAATGGATCAGGTCTCTTATATAACCCATGTCTTTCTCCGGAACTTAGGAAGTGGGCAGGAGAAACATACATACACAAACATGAAGGTGCGCTACTATATGTGGTCGGGTAAATACCCTGATTTCCCACAGTAGATGCACAGAACATTACACAACAATATAACGATACAAATTTGCCTCGAGTTATAGATACTCACAAACCAGATTGCATACAATTCTGCCAGCGCTAGCCTCACCTATCTGGTTTGTGAGCAAAAAGTGTCGAACAGAAAACTGCTCATCACAGGCAAAACACCATGGACGCTCATCCTGTTTAAGTAAGTAAGAGTGCGTAACATATGTGTGCCCGATGTGGAGCCGAGCAAGGACAGTCTCCTCACAGCGGCTGCCGCAGCGGAAAGGTAGACTGTCAGACAACTTAGGAAGAGCTTCATGAAGCTTGTTCCCTTCCTCTTTGTCCCACTCGGACTGCCACTCGCGGGCTATGTACGCACTAATAACAGGTTTAAAATCACTATAGACAGTCTGTGTGTCAGGGACAGGGTCACTGCGGGCACTGTTGGCAGCAGAATCTGCGATTCTGTTGCCTTCGATGCCCACATGGCCTGGGACCCAAATAAAAATGATGTCATAATATTCCTTCATCAAGTCCGCGTAGAGCTCTCTGATCTGCACCAGCAGTGGATGGTCTGTTCCCGCGCCCTGAAGGGCCTGCAGGGCAGAAAGAGAGTCAGACAGAATCAGGAAGTTTCTTTCCCGAGACTGATAGGCATGCTTGAGTGCTAGCAGAATGGCCTGCAGTTCTGCACTAAATACAGAGGAATGGTCAGGGAGACGGAGCTTAAATGGGCGTCTAGGATGGCGAGAGGACACTGCAGCCGCAGCCACTCTTCCATCCTCAGACTTGGACCCATCCGTATAAAGACGACAATAGCCAGGAAAAATTGAAAGGAGTTCATTGAGGCTCTGTTGGTATATGGCTGGTGGAGTACAATCCTTCTTGTGGGCAGTCAAGTCCAGCAAGATGTCAGGAACTGGTAGTAGCCAGGGTGGAGTGACGTGTTGCAGAGATTCCGAAACTTTGTCCAGGTCCACTCCGGCCGCCTGCAGATGAGGTCGGACACGGAAGGAAAGTGGACGGACAGCTCCCGGATGGGCATCGTAAATCTCTGCAAACGACGGGTTAAAAACACAATCATAGGCAGGATTTTCTGGATGGGCCTTCAGCTTCAGAACGTAGCTGAGCATGAGGCGGATGCGGCGGAGCCTGAGAGAAGGCTCCCCTGCCTCTGCATACAGACTAGGAACTGGAGATGTCCTGAAGGCTCCCAGACATATGCGCAGACCTTGATGGTGAATTGTGTTCAGACGATGCAGAACAGACTTGGAAGCCGAGCCATATACCACAGAGCCGTAATCCAGTTTGGACCGAACAAGGGTCCGGTACAGTCGAAGTAAGACGATGCGGTCTGCACCCCAGTCAGTACGACCAACGACACGAAGAATGTCGAGGGCCTTCCGACAAGAGGTTCTAAGGTAGTTAACATGGTTGCAGAAGGTCAATCTTTTGTCAAAGATGACCCCCAAAAACTTTGCCTCTTCGGCCACCTTAATTGGCAATCCAGCAATGCTCAGGCTAGGTTCTGGAAAAAATTTCGTCTGGTTAGTAAAATGCACACAGTCTGTCTTGGAGGGCGAGAATCTGAATCCATTGAGAGACACCCACCCCTGGATTCGATCAACGCACAGCTGCAAGCGCCTCTCAAGGGACGCAAGTCCTCGACCTCGTGCACACAAAGCAAAGTCGTCCACAAACAAAGAGCATTCAGAATCATCCTTGACGGCCTTTACAATGTTATTTATTTTAATGCTAAATAAAACAGGAGATAGAATACTGCCCAGCGGGACACCCATCTCCTGTTCAAAGGAGTCGGAGAGGGTGGAGCCCACACGGACATGGAACGACCAGTTGGACAAAAAATTGTGAATAAAAACGGGCAGATGCCCTTTAAAACCCATGTCCGACAAATCAGACATTATACCATGCTTCCAGGTAGTGTCATATGCCTTTTCAAGATCAAAGAAAATTGCATAGACATGCTGCTTGTTGACAAAAGCATCTCGGATAAAAGACTCAAAGCGGACTAGATGGTCAGTTGTACTACGGAAGCGCCGGAAACCGCACTGGATGTCTGTGATGAGACCCTGTGACTCAAGATGCCACACCAGTCGGGCGTTGACCAAGCGTTCCATAGTTTTACATAAACATGATGTCAAAGCTATTGGCCGGTAGTTGCCCGGGTCGGAAGGATCCTTACCCGGCTTGGGAATTGGCACAACCACAGCCTGGCGCCAAGATGGCGGAAAATGACCGGTTATCCAGATATGGTTAAAGGCCTTGAGAAGTACAAGGAGTGAATCCTCAGGCAGATGTGTTATGAGCTGATAATGGATGGTATCTAATCCAGCAGCAGAGTCAGTACATTTCTGCATGGCTTGCTGCAATTCTGAAAACATAAAAGGGGCATTATAGTCTTCCAAGTTATCCGATATAAAATCACAAGCACAAGATTCTCGCTTCTCCTTCTCTCTCTGGAAGAAAGGTGAATAATGCTCTGTTGAAGAATTACGGGCAATGGTGGAGGCAAGCAAATTGGCCACAGCCTTTTTATCTGTGACCAAACTGGCACCATCTCTAAGATGGCCGACAGAAGCCGAGCCACCCCTGCCCCTAATTCTTCGAACAGCCTTCCAGACTTTTCGGGACGGAGTCCTAGAAGATAAAGATGAGACGAAGCGTCTCCAGGAAGCACGGCGTTCACGTTTAAAAATGTAACGGGCTTTCGCCCGCTGTCTTTTAAAGGTTAAAATATTTGCTTGCGACGGATTACGAAAAGCACGTCGCTGAGCAGATTTGCGCATTGTTTGGGCCTTGCGGCACTCTTCATTGAACCATGGTACTCTCGGCTTCCGAGGGAGTGATGTGGAAGTTCTAGGGATGGTTTCACCTGCAACCTCCAACAAAATAGAAGTAAAACAAGAAACAGGTTCTTCAGCTGACATGACCACCTCCTCTGTAAGACGAGACTGACAGAGAGAGGCAAACAGAGACCAGTTAGCTTTCTTGAGATTCCAGCGCCCCACCGGCGAATCCTCCTCACAGCTGACCGATGACAGGACTACTGGGAAGTGGTCACTACCCCAAAGGTGAGCATGACCGTTAAAATCCCCCATGAGAATAAAGGGAGGGGGCAGTTGATCTACTAAGTTAAAAATATCATTGCTACAGACCCGCAGTGATGGTGGCAGTTAAATACTTCATATGGTTATGGTCTTTTTTAAGGTAACCTGAAGACAGGTGTCGATGCTAACGGGGCTACATAAAATTTGGCTACTAATGAGAAGAGCCGCTCCACCCGAGCGCCTCTCCGAATCAGAGCCTTTATGTATAACATTAAAACCATTAAAAGACACAGGGTCAGAAGTCTTCAGGTAAGTCTCCTGAAGAGATATTACTGAGGGGTTATAGAACTTGATTAAAAGACGTAATTCCTCAAAGTTAGCTCGAAAACCACGACAATTCCACTGAAGCAAAGAGTCCATGATTAAGTCTTATCTGGGGGTGCGGAGTTTTTCCCCCCCTTTTCCTTTACCTTGGAAGGAGTTGAAGAAACAGAGGGGGGCTGGCTCCCGGGCCTCCTCTGGTTCTTCGGAGAGGAAGGGGGTGGAGCTGCCGCAGCATCAGCAACAACAACTTCCACTCCCTCCATCCGCTCCTCCAGTGCAGCATATTTGTTTTGAAGGGGGACATCTGTGTTCCCCTTCTGGGCCCGTGCGCACAGCGGTCCCATAGATTTCTTAGACTTCTGGTCCTGGGCAGCGTTCCTGCCGCTAGAGTTAGCGGCCTTAGAAGGCTGACCAGAGCCAGAAGCCTTTGGAGTTGACTGACTAACAGGTTTGGGTGGGGGCTGAGGCTTAGGGGCAACAGAAGGCGGCACAACCGGACCGGCAGTGTCCGCCTTCTGCGTTCCCTGGCCCCTTGTCACCACCGGAGGAGGGTTACTCTCCAGGACCGAGATGAGCCGAGGCTCCGCCCCCAACCAAGAAGTTGGGGTCTGACATGAAAAGTCTTTGGTGGGGCGCTTGCCTGCCACCGCTGCACTAAAAGTATACACTGAGGTGTTAGAGGTTGGGGCAGCCGCAGCTGCACCAGGGCCTTCAACCAGTTTTTTGGCATCCAGAAAGGACAACCCCTTCTCCACACGCACCTGCTGAATCTTGCACTCGGATATCCAATGAGGGCATTTCTTATCCGAAGCCATATGCGCCCCCTGGCAATTCACACACAGGGGGGTGGCTGTGCAGGACTCAGCAGAGTGTCCGGGCGTAGTGCAACGGGCGCATGAAGCCTCTGCCTGACGGCATGTCTTCTGCCCATGGCCATACTTTTGGCACTTAAAGCACCGGAGGGGAAGAGGGACGTACTTTTTCACTCTCAGGGAGTAGTAACCTCCCCAGATGGTAGTAGGAGGGGTGGGGGTGCCAAACGTCAGGATGATGGTAGGGAGACGGATCTCCCCACCACCTCGCTTGGAAGCGAAGCGCCTGATGTAAGTCACCCCCTGAGACTTAAGGTTCCTTACAAGTTCATCTTCTGACAGTTCTGCCAAAGCTTGATCTTTGATTACGCCTCTTGACGAATTCATAGTTTTGTGGGGTGTGACTTCCACAGGAGTGTCTCCGATGGAAGAGAGCCCCAGTAGCCCGCTGGAGTGTGCCCGAGTACGGCACTCCACCAGCAAGTCACCAGACCTGAGGCGCTGGGCGTCAGGCCTGCCAACACGGCTCCTGAGGGTCTCCCCCACCAGAAAAGGATGCAGCTTGGTAACTGGTTTCTCCTTCACCTTGCTATGGACAATGAGGAAGCGAGGCCATACGGCCGACGCCTGAGGCGTCGCTTCCTCACAGTCTGAATCACTGTCATGTGCAATGTCGGTGTCTATGTGCCGTTTCTGTGCTAGTTTTGGTTTTTTGGTTTTATCCATATTATATTAGTAGAGATATTCATCCCCCGGGGGTCCCTGCCCGCCACCAAGCCCAACAAGGGAAAGTGCAACTGTCGGCGGGTCTCCAGCCGACGCACAATGGAGACTGCCCGAAAGATAATACTCAAGGGGGTAAGCCCGATTGAACCGTTTGAGCCACCGCCTTTTATCACACCGTTGAATGCAGGGGAATACTGGCGTAAAGCACCTAATCAGCAGCAGAAGCTATAGAATGGTGCTCCGTATAGCAACCCGCATGTCAACAGTGGGATAGGGCTCAACGTGACAAGAGCCGATTGACTAGGCCGGTACGACTACCTCTCCCGTTTAGGTAGAAGTCAAGGCCAAAGTGGAGTTTTGGCACCAGTGAGCCGCAGCCCAAAGGGAACCTCAGCCACCAGGATCCTCTTCTCCCCCGACACGGGTCTCCAAGCACGGCAAACACTTGGGATCCAAAGGACCAAAAAGTCACGAGTATTTTTAAGGACCAATCCAACATGGTACGACCTAGGTTAGCACAGCTCCTTAAAAACCGGACCAGTGAAAAGGCTGAACAACATATCTGCTGACATCAAGTCCTAATCCTGGACAAAGATGGCACCCGTCCGCTAGCCCACTCAGTCAGGGACTGAACGGACTACCCACCTACGCCACGTGGAGGCCGGTGCCGGGTAGGCTCCCACAGGTGGATCCTCCTCACAGCTGATTAATGACAGGATTACTGGGAAGTGGTCACTACCACACAGGTTGTCGTGAACCTTCCAGTCAAAGTCCAGCATGAGAGAAGGATCACACACAGTGAGGTCTAGAACAGAACTAGATCCTGAACCTGGGTTAGAGTAGGTAGGTGAGCCATCATTAAAGACACATAAGTTGAGAAACATCTTTTAACATCTGACCTCTGTCGTCATAGTGGTCACTACCCCACAAGTAAGCGTGACCGTTAAAATCTCCCATGAGAATAAAGGGAGGGGGCAGCTGATCTACTAAGTAAAAAATATCATTACTACAGACCCGCAGGGATGGTGGCAGGTAAACACTGCATATGGTTATGTCATCTTTAAGGTAACCTGAGCTGCAACAGTCTGAAGACAGGTGTCGATGCTAACGGGGCAACATAAATTTGACTACTAATGAGAAGTGCCACTCCACCCGAGCACCTCTCCGAATCAGAGCCTTTATGGATAGCGCTAAAACCATTAAAAGACACAAGGTCAGAAGTCTTCAGGTAAGACTCCTGAAGGGATATTACTGAGGGGTTATAGGACTTGATTAAAAGACATAATTCCTCAAAGTTAGGTTGAAAACCATGACAATTCCACAGAAGCAGTACATGATTATGTCTTATGTGGGGGAGAAGAGTTTCTTCCCCCTTTTTCCTTTGTTTTGGAAGGAGTGGAAGAACAGAGGGGGGGCCGGCTCCCGGGCTTCCTCTGGTTCTTCGGAGATGAGGGTTAGTTAGTTATTTGGGTTTAACGCCGAACAGGCAACTAAGGCCATCTCATGGCGGGAAGGGTAAAAATCTAGTCAGCCAGACTAAAAGAAAGGTCTTAAGACATGAAGTAAATATACCTTAAAAATATGTCAGGCTAAAATGTCGCACAGGTCTTTAAAGAAAACGTCGACAGACTCTCAAAAAGGTCAAAATAATAGAAACATCATAGTCTATAAACGCTCAAATCTTATTATAAATATGGCACTCTCTCAGAAAACTGAAGGTCTCGTCCGGGGGCACATCCCGGAACAAAACCTTCAAGGAGTCTGCTGTGAAATGTTTATACCTCGTGTCAATTAGATCAGCACAAGACAGCAAAAAGTGTTGAACAGAGTACTGCTTGTCGCAGGCATAATACCACGGATGCTCCTGTTTTAGTAAATAAGAGTAAGTAACAAACGTGTGCCCAATGTGGAGCCGAGCAAGGACAGTCTTCTCACGGCGGCTGCCGCAGCGATAAGGTAGACCGTCGGACAACTTAGGAAGGGCTTCAAGCAGCTTGTTAGCTTCCTCTTTGTCCCACTCGGACTGCCACTCACGGGCTATGTACGCACTAACCACATGTCTAAAATCACTAAAAACAGTCTGTGTGTCAGGGACAGGGTCGTTGCAGGCATCGTTGGCAGCAGAATCTGTGATCCTGTTGCCTTCGATGCCCACATGCCCTGGGACCCAAATAAAAATGATGTCAAAATATTCCTTCATCAAGTCAACGTAGAGCTCTCTGATCTGCACCAGCAGTGGGAGGTGATTTCCCGTGCCCTGAAGGGCCTGCAGAATCAGGCAGTTCCTTTCTCTAGATCGATAAGCATGCCTAAGTGCCAGCAGAACCGCCTGCAGTTCTGCACTAAATACAGATGAGTGGTCTGGGATGCGGTGCTTAAATGGGCGTTTAGGATGGCGAGAGGACACTGCGGCCGCAGCCACTCTCCCATCCTCCCTGCCCTATGGGACACCCATCTCCTGTTCAAAGGAGTTGGAGAGGGTGGAGCCCACACGGACATGGAACGACCGGTTAGTCAAAAAATTGTGAATAAAAACAGGCAGGTGCCCTTTAAAAACCATGTCCAACAAGTCAGACATTATGCCATACTTCCAGGTAGTGTCACATGCCTTCTCAAGATCGAAGAAAATTGCATAGACATGCTGCTTGTTGACAAAAGCATCTCGAATCAATGATTCAAAGCGGACTAAATGGTCAGTTGTACTACGGAAGCGCCGGAAACCGCACTGGAGGTCTGTGAGGAGTGACTCAAGATGCCACACCAGGCGGGCGTTGACCAGGCCCTCCATAGTTTTACATAAACATGATGTCAAAGCGATAGGCCGGTAGTTGCCCGGGTTGGAAGGATCCTTACCCGGATTGGGGATCGGTACAACCACAGCCTGGTGCCAAGACGGCGGAAAATGGCCAGTTCTCCATATATGGTTAAAGGCCTTGAGAAGTACAAGGAGTGACCTCTCAGGCAGATGCGTTAGGAATTGATAGTGGATGGTATCTAGGCCAGCAGCAGAGTCATTACATTTCTGCAAGGCTTGCTGCAATTCTGATAATGTAAAAGGGGCATTATAGTCTTCTGAGTTATCGGACTTAAAATCACAAATACGAGACTCTCGCTTCTCCTTCTCTCTCTGGAAGAAGGGTGAAAAATGCTCTGTTGAAGAATTATGGGCAATGGTGGAGGCAAGCAAATTGGACACAGCTTTTTTATCTGTGACCAAGCTGGCACCATCTCTAAGATGGCCGACAGAAGCCGAGCCACCCCTGCCCCTGATTCTTCAAACAGCCTTCCAGACTTTCTGGGACGGAGTCCGAGAAGTTAAAGATGAGACGAAGCATCTCCAGGAAGCACGGCGTTCACGTTTTAAAATGTAACGGGCTTTCGCCCTCTGTCTTTTAAAGGTTAAAATATTCACTTGCGACGGATTACGGAAAGCACGTCGCTGAGCAGATTTGCGCGCTATTTGGGCCTTGCGGCACTCTTCATTGAACCATGGTACTCTTGGCTTCCGAGGGACTGATGCGGAAGTTTTAGGGATGGTTTCACCCGCTACATCCAACAAAATAGTAGTAAAAGAAGAAATAGGTTTTTCAGCCGACATGACCACCTCCTCTGAAATACGAGACTGACAGAGGGAGGCGAACAGAGGCCAGTTAGCTTTCTTGAGATTCCAGCACCCCACTGGTGGATCCTCCCCACAGCTGACCGATAACAGGACTACTGGGAAGTGGTCACTACCACACAGGTCGCCGTGAACCTTCCAGTCAAAGTCCAGCATGAGAGAAGGATCACACACAGAGGTCTAGAACAGAACTAGATCCTGAACCTGGGATAGAGTAGGTAGGTGAGCCATTATTAAAAACACATAGGTTAAGTTGAAAAAAAACATCTTCTAACATCTGACCTCTGCCATCATAGTGGTCACTACCCCACAGGTGAGCGTGACCATTAAAATCTCCCATGCAAATAAAGGAAGGGGGCAGCTGATCTACTAAGTTAAAAATATCATTACTACAGACCCGCAGGGATGGTGGCAGGTAAATACTGCATTATTATGGTTATGGTCTTCTTTAAGGTAACCTGAGCTGCGACAGCCTGAAGACAGGTGTCAACACTAACGGGGCTACATAAAAAAAACTGGTTGCTAATGAGAAGAGCCACTACACCCGAGCGTCTCTCCGAATCAGAGCCTTTATGGATAGCATTAAAACCATTAAAGAAGACAGGGTCAGAAGTCTTCAGGTAAGTCTCCTGAAGAGATATTACTGAGGGGTTATAGGACTTGACTAGAAGGCGTAATTCTTCAAAGCTGGTGTGAAAACCACGACAATTCCACTGAAGCAGAGAGTACATGATTAGATTTTATGTGGAGGAGAAGGAAGTGCTTTGGAAGGAGTTGAAGAAACAGAGGGGGGTCGACTCCCGGGCCTCCTCTGGTTCCTCGGAGATGAGGGGGGAGGAGCTGCTGCAGCACCAGCTACGACAACTTTCACTCCCTCCATCTGCTCCTCCAATGCAGCATATTTATTTTGAAGGGGGACATCAGTGTCCCCCTTCTGGGCCCGTACGCACAGCAGTCCCGTAACTTTCTTAGACTTCTGGGCCGAGGCAGCATTCCTTCTGCCAAAGTTGGCGGCCTTAGAAGGCTGACCACAGCCAGAAACCTTTGTAGTAAGATTGACAGGCTTGGGTGCTGGCTGAGGCTTAGGGGCAGCAGAAGGCGGTGCCACTGGACCGGTATCGTCCGCCTTCTGCGTTCCCGGCTCCTCGTCACCACCGGAGGAGGGTTACTCTCCAGGGATGAGAGGATCCGAGGCTCCGCCCCCAACCAAGAAGTTGGGGTTTGACAAGAGAAGTCTTTGGTGGGGCGCTTGCCTGCCACCGCAGCACTGAAAGTATACACAGAGGTGTTATTTGAGTTTGGTCAACCAGGGCCGTCAACCAGTTTTTTGGCGTCCGCAAAGGACAGCCCCTTCTCCACACGCACCTGCTGAATCCTAGCACTCGATATCCAACGAGGGCACTTCTTGTCCGAAGCCATATGCGCCCCCTGGCAATTCACACGACTCAGCAGAGTGTCCAGGCTTAGTGCAGCGGGCGCATACAGCTTCTGCCTGGGGGCATGTCTTCTGCCCATGGCCATACTTTTGGCACTTAAAGCACCGGAGGGGGAGAGGGACGTACATTTTCACTTTTAGGGAGTAGTAACCTCTCCAGATGGTAGCAGGAGCGGTGGGGGTGCCAAACGTCAGGATGGTGGTAAGGAGACAGATCTCCCTACCACCTCGTTTGGAAATGAGGCGCCTGACGTCCCCCTGTGACTTAAGGTTCCGTACAAATTTCATCTTCAGACAGTTCGGCCAATGCTTGATCTTTAATCATTCCTCTAGAAGAATTCATGGTTTTGTGGGGAGTGACCTCCACTGAAGTGTCTCCGATAGAGGAGAGCCTCAGTAGCCCATTGGAGTGTGCCCGGGTACGGCACTCTACCAGCAAGTCACCAGACCTGAGGCGCTGGGCCTTAGGCCTGTCAACACGGCTCCTGAGGGTGCAGCTTAGAAACAGGCTTCTCTTTAACTTTGCTGTGGATAATGAGAAAGCGAGGCCAGACAGCCGACGCCTGAGGCGTTGCTTCCTCACAATCGGAGTCGCTATCATTCTCAAGGTCAATGTCAGTGTGCCGCTTTGATGCCAGTTTTTGTTTGTTTTTTTTTTCTCCATATTACAGTATGATAGATATTCATCCCCCGGGGGTCCCCGCCCGCAACCGAGCCCAACAAGGGAAAGTGCATTCGTCGGCGGGTCTCCAGCCGATGCACAATGGAGACTACCCGAAATATATACTCAGGGGGTTATGCCCGATTGAACCGTTTGAGCCACTGCCTTCTATCACATTGTTGAATGCAGGGGAATACTGGCATAGAGCACCTAATCAGCAGCAGAGGCTATAGCATGGTGCTCCGTATATCAGCCTGCATGTCAACAATGGGATAGGGCTCAACGTGACAAGAGCCGATTGACTACAGACTAGCCTCTCTTTTAGGCAGAAGTCAAGGCCAAAATGGAGTGTTTCAGCCACCAGGATCTTCTTCTCCCCCGACACAGGTCTCCAAGCACGGCAAACACTTGGGATCCAAAGGACCAAAAGGACTCACGAGTATTTTTAAGGACCAATCCAACATGGTAGGACCTGGGTTAGCACAGCTCCTTAAAAACCAGACCAGTGAAAAAGACTGAACAACATATCTGCTGACATCAAGTCCTAATCCTGGACAAAGATGGCACCCTTCTGCTAGCCCACTCAGTCAGGGACTGAGGGGACTACCCATCCACGCCACGTGGAAGCCGGTGCCCAGTGGGCCGGAGATTAGGGGAGTGGAGCTGCCGCAGCACCAGCAATGACAACTTCAACTCCCTCCATATGCTCCTCCAATGCGGCATATTTATTTTGAAGGGAGACATCAGTGTCCTCCTTCTGGGCCCGTCCGCACAGTGGTCCCATAGCTTTCTTGGACTTCTGGTTCTGGGCAGTGTTCCTGCCGCTAGAGTTAGCGGCCTTAGAAGGCTGACCAGAACCAGAAGCCTTTATAGTAGACAGACTGACAGGCTTGGGTGGGGGCTGAGGCTTAGGCGGACCAGAAGGCGGTGCTACCGGACCAGTAGTGTCCGCCTTCTGCATTTCCTGGTTCCTTGTCACCACCGGAGGAGGGTTACTCTCCAGGCGCGAGAGGAGCCGAGGCTCCGCCCCCCCCCCCCCCCCCAACCAAGAAGTTGGCGATTGACATGAGAAATCTTTGGTGGGGTGCTTGCCTGCCACAGCAGCACTTAGTTAGTTAGTTAGTTATTTGGGTTTAACGCCGAGCAGGCGACTAAGGCCATCTCACGGCGGGATGGGTAAAAATCTGGTCAGCCAGACTAAAAGCAAGGTCTTAAGACAAGATGTAAATATAGATTAAAAATCTCAGGCTAAAATGTCGCACATGTCTGGAAAAGAAACGTCTACAGACTCTCAAAAAGGGCAAATAAAAAAATTCACATAGTCTATGAATGCTCAGATCTTGTTAAAAATATTGCATTCTCTCAAAAAATTGAAGATTTTGTCCGGGGGAACATCCCGGAACAAAACCTTCAAGGAGTCTGCTGTGAAGTGTTTATATCTGGTGTCAATTAGGTCAGCACAATACAGCAAAAAGTGTCGAACAGAAAACTGCTCATCACAGGCAAAACACCATGGACGCTCATCCTGTTTAAGTAAGTAAGAGTGCGTAACATATGTGTGCCCGATGTGGAGCCGAGCAAGGACAGTCTCCTCACGGCGGCTGCCGCAGCGGAAAGGTAGACTGTCAGACAACTTAGGAAGAGCTTCATGAAGCTTGTTCCCTTCCTCTTTGTCCCACTCGGACTGCCACTCGCGGGCTATGTACGCACTAATAACAGGTTTAAAATCACTATAGACAGTCTGTGTGTCAGGGACAGGGTCACTGCGGGCACTGTTGGCAGCAGAATCTGCGATTCTGTTGCCTTCGATGCCCACATGGCCTGGGACCCAAATAAAAATGATGTCGTAATATTCCTTCATCAAGTCCGCGTAGAGCTCTCTAATCTGCACCAGCAGTGGATGGTCTGTTCCCGCGCCCTGAAGGGCCTGCAGGGCAGAAAGAGAGTCAGACAGAATCAGGAAGTTCCTTTCCCGAGACTGATAGGCATGCTTGAGTGCTAGCAGAATGGCCTGCAGTTCTGCACTAAATACAGAGGAATGGTCAGGGAGACGGAGCTTAAATGGGCGTCTAGGATGGCGAGAGGACACTGCAGCCGCAGCCACTCTTCCATCCTCCGACTTGGACCCATCCGTATAAAGACGACAATAGCCAGGAAAAATTGAAAGGAGTTCATTGAGGCTCTGTTGGTATATGGCTGGTGGAGTACAATCCTTCTTGTGGGCAGTCAAGTCCAGCAAGATGTCAGGAACTGGTAGTAGCCAGGGTGGAGTGACGTGTTGCAGAGATTCCGAAACTTTGTCCAGGTCCACTCCGGCCGCCTGCAGATGAGGTCGGACACGGAAGGAAAGTGGACGGACAGCTCCCGGATGGGCATCGTAAATCTCTGCAAACGACGGGTTAAAAACACAATCATAGGCAGGATTTTCTGGATGGGCCTTCAGCTTCAGAACGTAGCTGAGCATGAGGCGGATGCGGCGGAGCCTGAGAGAAGGCTCCCCTGCCTCTGCATACAGACTAGGAACTGGAGATGTCCTGAAGGCTCCCAGACATATGCGCAGACCTTGATGGTGAACTGTGTTCAGACGCTGCAGAACAGACTTGGAAGCCGAGCCATATACCACAGAGCCGTAATCCAGTTTGGACCGAACAAGGGCCCGGTACAGTCGAAGTAAGACGATGCGGTCTGCACCCCAGTCAGTACGACCAACGACACGAAGAATGTCGAGGGCCTTCCGACAAGAGGTTCTAAGGTAGTTAACATGGTTGCAGAAGGTCAATCTTTTGTCAAAGATGACCCCCAAAAACTTAGCCTCTTCAGCCACCTTAATTGGCACTCCAGCAATGCTCAGGCTAGGTTCTGGAAAACATTTCGTCTGGTTAGTAAAATGCACACAGACTGTCTTGGAGGGCGAGAATCTGAATCCATTGAGAGACACCCACCCCTGGATTCGATCAACACACAGCTGCAAGCGCCTCTCAAGGGACGCAAGTCCTCGACCTCGTGCACACAAAGCAAAGTCGTCCACAAACAAAGAGCATTCAGAATCATCCTTGACGGCCTTTACAATGTTATTTATTTTAATGCTAAATAAAACAGGAGATAGAATACTGCCCTGCGGGACACCCATCTCCTGTTCAAAGGAGTCGGAGAGGGTGGAGCCCACACGGACATGGAACGACCTGTTGGACAGAAAATTGTGAATAAAAACGGGCAGATGCCCTTTAAAACCCATGTCCGACAAATCAGACATTATACCATGCTTCCAGGTAGTGTCATATGCCTTTTCAAGATCAAAGAAAATTGCATAGACATGCTGCTTGTTGACAAAAGCATCTCGGATAAAAGACTCAAAGCGGACTAGATGGTCAGTTGTACTACGGAAGCGCCGGAAACCGCACTGGAGGTCTGTGATGAGACCCTGTGACTCAAGATGCCACACCAGTCGGGCGTTGACCAAGCGTTCCATAGTTTTACATAAACATGATGTCAAAGCTATTGGCCGGTAGTTGCCCGGGTCGGAAGGATCCTTACCCGGCTTGGGAATTGGCACAACCACAGCCTGGCGCCAAGATGGCGGAAAATGACCGGTTATCCAGATATGGTTAAAGGCCTTGAGAAGTACAAGGAGTGAATCCTCAGGCAGATGTGTTATGAGCTGATAATGGATGGTATCTAATCCAGCAGCAGAGTCAGTACATTTCTGCATGGCTTGCTGCAATTCTGAAAACGTAAAAGGGGCATTATAGTCTTCCAAGTTATCCGATATAAAATCACAAGCACAAGATTCTCGCTTCTCCTTCTCTCTCTGGAAGAAAGGTGAATAATGCTCTGTTGAAGAATTATGGGCAATGGTGGAGGCAAGCAAATTGGCCACAGCCTTTTTATCTGTGACCAAACTGGCACCATCTCTAAGATGGCCGACAGAAGCCGAGCCACCCCTGCCCCTAATTCTTCGAACAGCCTTCCAGACTTTTTGGGACGGAGTCCTAGAAGATAAAGATGAGACGAAGCGTCTCCAGGAAGCACGGCGTTCACGTTTAAAAATGTAACGGGCTTTCGCCCGCTGTCTTTTAAAGGTTAAAATATTTGCTTGCGACGGATTACGAAATGCACGTCGCTGAGCAGATTTGCGCATTGTTTGGGCCTTGCGGCACTCTTCATTGAACCATGGTACTCTCGGCTTCCGAGGGAGTGATGTGGAAGTTCTAGGGATGGTTTCACCTGCAACCTCCAACAAAATAGAAGTAAAACAAGAAACAGGTTCTTCAGCTGACATGACCACCTCCTCTGTAAGACGAGACTGACAGAGAGAGGCAAACAGAGACCAGTTAGCTTTCTTGAGATTCCAGCGCCCCACCGGCGAATCCTCCTCACAGCTGACCGATGACAGGACTACTGGGAAGTGGTCACTACCACACAGGTCGTCGTGAACCTTCCAGTCAAAGTCCAGCATGAGAGAAGGATCACACACAGTGAGGTCTAGAACAGAACTAGATCCGGAACCTGAGTTAGAGTATGTAGGTGAGCCATCGTTAAAGACACATAGGTTAAGTTGAGAAAAAACATCTTCTAACATCTGACCTCTGCCATCATAGTGGTCACTACCCCAAAGGTGAGCATGACCGTTAAAATCCCCCATGAGAATAAAGGGAGGGGGCAGTTGATCTACTAAGTTAAAAATATCATTGCTACAGACCCGCAGTGATGGTGGCAGGTAAATACTACATATGGTTATGGTCTTTTTTAAGGTAACCCGAGCAGCGACAGCCTGAAGACAGGTGTCGATGCTAACGGGGCTACATAAAATTTGGCTACTAATGAGAAGAGCCGCTCCACCCGAGCGCCTCTCCGAATCAGAGCCTTTATGTATAACATTAAAACCATTAAAAGACACAGGGTCAGAAGTCTTCAGGTAAGTCTCCTGAAGAGATATGACTGAGGGGTTATAGAACTTGACTAAAAGACGTAATTCCTCAAAGTTAGCTCGAAAACCACGACAATTCCACTGAAGCAAAGAGTACATGATTAGGTTTTATCTGGGGGTAAGGAGTTTTTCCCCCCTTTTTCCTTTACCTTGGAAGGAGTTGAAGAAACAGAGGGGGGCCGGCTCCCGGGCCTCCTCTGGTTCTTCGGAGAGGAAGGGGGTGGAGCTGCCGCAGCATCAGCAACAACAACTTCCACTCCCTCCATCCGCTCCTCCAGTGCAGCATATTTGTTTTGAAGGGGCACATCTGTGTTCCCCTTCTGGGCCCGTGCGCACAGCGGTCCCATAGATTTCTTAGACTTCTGGTCCTGGGCAGCGTTCCTGCCGCTAGAGTTAGCGGCCTTAGAAGGCTGACCAGAGCCAGAAGCCTTTGGAGTTGACTGACTAACAGGTTTGGGTGGGGGCTGAGGCTTAGGGGCAACAGAAGGCGGCACAACCGGATCGGCAGTGTCCGCCTTCTGCGTTCCCTGGCTCCTTGTCACCACCGGAGGAGGGTTACTCTCCAGGGGCGAGATGAGCCGAGGCTCCGCCCCCAACCAAGAAGTTGGGGTCTGACATGAAAAGTCTTTGGTGGGGCGCTTGCCTGCCACCGCTGCACTAAAAGTATACACTGAGGTGTTAGAGGTTGGGGCAGCCGCAGCTGCACCAGGGCCTTCAACCAGTTTTTTGGCATCCAGAAAGGACAGCCCCTTCTCCACACGCACCTGCTGAATCTTGCACTCGGATATCCAACGAGGGCATTTCTTATCCGAAGCCATATGCGCCCCCTGGCAATTCACACACAGAGGGGTGGCTGTGCAGGACTCAGCAGAGTGTCCGGGCCTAGTGCAACGGGCGCATGAAGCCTCTGCCTGACGGCATGTCTTCTGCCCATGGCCATACTTTTGGCACTTAAAGCACCGGAGGGGAAGAGGGACGTACTTTTTCACTCTCAGGGAGTAGTAACCTCCCCAGATGGTAGTAGGAGGGGTGGGGGTGCCAAACGTCAGGATGATGGTAGGGAGACGGATCTCCCCACCACCTCGCTTGGAAGCGAAGCGCCTGACGCAAGTCACCCCCTGAGACTTAAGGTTCCTTACAAGTTCATCTTCTGACAGTTCTGCCAAAGCTTGATCTTTGATTACGCCTCTTGACGAATTCATAGTTTTGTGGGGTGTGACTTCCACAGGAGTGTCTCCGATGGAAGAGAGCCCCAGTAGCCCGCTGGAGTGTGCCCGAGTACGGCACTCCACCAGCAAGTCACCAGACCTGAGGCGCTGGGCGTCAGGCCTGCCAACACGGCTCCTGAGGGTCTCCCCCACCAGAAAAGGATGCAGCTTGGTAACTGGTTTCTCCTTCACCTTGCTATGGACAATGAGGAAGCGAGGCCATACGGCCGACGCCTGAGGCGTCGCTTCCTCACAGTCTGAATCACTGTCATGTGCAATGTCGGTGTCTATGCGTCGTTTCTGTGCTAGTTTTGGTTTTTTGGTTTTATCCATATTATATTAGTAGAGATATTCATCCCCCGGGGGTCCCCGCCCGCCACCGAGCCCAACAAGGGAAAGTGCAACTGTCGGCGGGTCTCCAGCCGACGCACAATGGAGACTGCCCGAAAGATATACTCAAGGGGGTAAGCCCGATTGAACCGTTTGAGCCACCGCCTTCTATCACACCGTTGAATGCAGGGGAATACTGGCGTAAAGCACCTAATCAGCAGCAGAAGCTATAGCATGGTGCTCCGTATAGCAACCCGCATGTCAACAGTGGGATAGGGCTCAACGTGACAAGAGCCGATTGACTAGGCCGGTACGACTTGCCTCCCGTTTAGGTAGAAGTCAAGGCCGAAGTGGAGTGTTGGCACCAGTGAGCCGCAGCCCAAAGGGAACCTCAGCCACCAGGATCCTCTTCTCCCCCGACACGGGTCTCCAAGCACGGCAAACACTTGGGATCCAAAGGACCAAAAAGTCACGAGTATTTTTAAGGACCAATCCAACATGGTACGACCTAGGTTAGCACAGCTCCTTAAAAACCGGACCAGTGAAAAGGCTGAACAACATATCTGCTGACATCAAGTCCTAATCCTGGACAAAGATGGCACCCGTCCGCTAGCCCACTCAGTCAGGGACTGAGCGGACTACCCACCTACGCCACGTGGAGGCCGGTGCCGGGTAGGCACACAGCAGCACTGAACGTAAACACAAAAGAATTTGACGCAGCCTCAGCTGCACCAGGGCCTTTAACCAGTTTTTTTTGGTCTGCAAAGGCACCTGTTGAATCTTGCACTCGAATATCCAACGAGGGCATTTCTTATCCGAAGCCATATGTGCCCCCTGGCAATTTACACACTGTGAGGTGGCTTTGCAGGACTCAGTAGTGTCCTGGCTTACTGCAACGGGTGCATGAAACCTCTGCCTGGCGGCATGTCTTCTGCCCATGGCCATACTTTTGGCACTTAAAGCACCGGAGGGGGAGAGGGACATACTTCTTCCCTTTCAAGGAGTAATAACCTCCCCAGATGGTAGTAGGAGGGGTGCGGGTGCCCAACGTCAGGATGATGGTAAGGAGACGGATCTCCCTACCACCTCGCTTGGAGGTGAAGCGGCTGACGTAAGTCACCCCCTGCGACTTAAGGTTCCATACAAGTTCATCTTCCGACAGTTCTGCCAATGTTTGATCTTTTATCACACCTCTAGAAGAATTCATCGTTTTGTGGGGTGTGACCTCCACTGGAGTGTCTTCGATGAAAGAGAGCCTCAGTAGCCCGTTGGGAGTGTGCCCGGGTAGGGAACTCTACCAGCAAGTCACCAGACCTAAGGCACTGGGCATCAGGCCTGCCAACACGGCTCCTAAGGGTCTCACCCACCAGGCAAACAGGCTTCTCTTTCACTTTGCGATGGACAATGAGGAAGCAAGGCCAGACTGCCAACGCCTGATGCATCGCTTCCTCACAGTCGGAGTCACTATCAAGTACAATGTCGATGGCTGTGCCGCTTTTGTGCCATTTTTTTGGGTTTTTTGTGGTTTCCATATTATAGTAGTAGAGATATTCATCCCCCAGGGGTCCCCGCCTACCACTGAGCCCAACAAGTGAAAGTGCATCTGTTGGCAGGTCTCCAGCCGACGCATGATGGAGACTGCCCAAAAGATATACTCGGGGGGGGGGGGGGGGGGGGGGGGGGGGGGGGGGGGGGTTAAGCCCGATTGTACCGTCTGAGCCACCACCTTCTATCACATTGTTGAATGCAGGGGAATACTGGCGTAAAGCACCTAATCAGCAGCAGAGGCTATAGCATGGTGCTCCGTGTATCAATCTGCATGTCAACAGTGGGATAGGGCTCAATGTGACAAGAGCCGATTGACTAGGCTGGTGCTCCTAGCCTCCCGTAGGTCAAGGCCAAAGTGGAGTGTTTCAGCCACCAGGAACCTCTTCTCCCCCAACACGGGTCTCCAAGCACGGCAAACACTTGGGATCCAAAGGACCAAAAACTAATGATTTTTTTTTTAAGGACCAATCCAACATAGTAAGACTTGGGTTAGCACAGCTCCTTAAAAACCGGACCAGAGAAAGGGATTGTATGCAAACCAAGGGGAATCACAGCGCTGGACAGACAACAGTTAGATCCCCTGCCCCCGTCTATCAGGCACCCAATCGCCAGCCCACAGAGAAATACGCAGGTATTTCTGCGTATTTCTCTGTGGGCTGGCGATTGGGTGCCTGATAGGCGGGGGCAGGGGATCTAACTGTTGTCTGTCCAGCGCTGTGATTCCCCATGGTTTGCATACAATTCTGCCAGCGCTAGCCTCACCTATCTGGTTTGTGAGTTTCAGAGAAAGGATGAACAACATATCTGCTGACGTCAAGTCCTAACCCTGGACAAAGATGGCACCCCTTCACTAGCCCACTCAGTCGGTGACTGAGGAGACTACCCACCCACGCCACGTTGAGGCCAGTGCCGTAGCGGGCATCAACGCGCCTGAGGTGAAGATCGGTTACCAGTATGTCTTCGACCTGAGAGAGAAGCTGGAGTAGACCCTCAGGATGGCTCGAGAAGAACTGGAGAAGGCGCAGAACAAGGGGAAGCATTACTATGACCGTAAAGCCAAACCTCGCAGGTTCCAGCCAGATGACCAGTATTGGTTCCTCTCCCTACCGGCAACAAGAAGCTCCTGATGCAGTGGAAGGGACCGTACGTGGCTGACACAGTGGTTGGCATCAACGACTACAGAGTTGAGGTCAACAACAAGATGAAGACTTACCACGTGAATCTGCTGAAAAAGTACGTCGAGAGAGGTCGTCAGGAGAAACCACAACAAGCGGCATCGATGCGTCTGGCTGCTGACGAGAGACTAGATGACGAGAACCTGTTCGACCTTTATGAACTCCGCTACCAGGAGGGTGCAGAAGACATCCAGTTCGGTCAAAACTTGATCCAGGCACAACAAGAAGAGCTGAGGGTCCTAACTACAGAGTTCAAGCATCAGTTTATGCCTGATCCTGGGGACAACAGACACCATCCAGCATGATGTTAATCTGACGTCCAATGAGCAGGTTCACAGCAAGCCGTATCCTCTACCTTACAAACGAGGGAAGAACTGAAGAAAGACATCAAGGAGATGCTGGACCTGAGAGTCATCAGTGAGTCCAAGTTGGCAGGGGTCATCGTGAAGAAACCAGATAAATCCAATTTGATGTGGTGTGGACTATCATACATTCATTAAGTGGACAGTATTTGATCCAGGTCCATCAACCCTTAAACTATCTGAACTGCCCATCTCATGATTTGGTGATGTTCTTGCAGAACTTTGACATTAAGTTACAGTCAAGGGTTTGCAGTATTTTGGAGCGGATTACCTGAGCAGAGCAGTTTAAAGGAACTTTTCTTTTATTGTTCTAGGACAGTTTAACCCTTTCAGCCCAGCAAACCGCTGTAGCGGTTGGCGGTCTTGTATACTGTTCAGCCCGGCAAACCGCTAGAGCAGTGTCAGGTAATTCGTATCACGCGCCTGGTGCCGCACGAGCCTCGCTGCGCGTGTGGCGACCTTGCCCTTCGCACCGACACATCCTGTTTACACTACAGGGTCCTGACAGTGCGCACATACTTTCGTCTGTGGTATGCGGTCAATATGCGTGGGAATTACGGTCAAAATGGCGAGTGGATGTGTAGATATTCATTACATGTTGTCTAGACCGTGGATATACCGTATCAGTGGCAGGTGTAAACATTGACATCTGGTGACAAGGTAGGGGCCTTACAGTGTATCGGCATGCTGGAAATGCATGGACACTAATGTGTCACAGAAACAGACACCCTATTTAGTGATGCATGTTAAGTAACAGCGACCTGTGATGCATTAAAGACATTTTTTTAAAAGTTTATTTCACCTGTCACTATTTTTGTCACCAGGCATTACGACACATGTGACAGAGAGTGGTCAAATCCATAAAACGGTAGTCCATCCAATGGCAAATCAGTAGATATATACTTTTAGGGGGATATCTGTTGTAAATTATTTTGAATAAATATTTTACCGTGCACACCCATTTTCAACAGAAATTTCTCAAATAAAGTCAGGGTTTCTCATTTACTCAGGGCTGAAAGGGTTAAAGGAAATGTGAGACAATTATTATTAGTATTTATAGTTCTGTGTAGTTTAACACAGCCACAACCGTGTTTTGAGATTTGAGAAAAAAAATTATGAAATTTGGTTCTAAAAAGGGGGGAAATGTTACATTTGTGGTTGTGTTATTCTTTGAGAGCATATGTGTGTTAATCATAGGAAAGATCCGATATTCATTTGAGTTATATTGGATAACAATTACATACCTTTTAAGTAGGATTCATTTTCTTTTGCACGGAGAATTGCGATTGATTTTTGTTGTGATGCATAGTTTCGCTACAATGTTGTAAAGTTTGACCTACATTAGACTGGAAGGTTCGAGCAGAGTTGCGATCTGTTTAGTGACCTCATATATGATGTCAAAGTTGCTGGCAACATTTCGTAACTTTGTATCGAAGATGCTTAAAGGGTAGTGGAAATTTGTAGTAACGTCTAGAGAGTTCTTTTTTAATGAATATTAATGAGTTTTGGTTACGTTTTCTTTCCTGATTGGTTGTGCTGGAAGAATTTGCGAGATTATTCTGGAAATCTGTAATAGTATAAAAGAACATGTTAGGAAGCATGTGTGCTCATTGTATGAGAGACGCAGTGTCAAAAGTGTTGATGCATTGTAGAGGAGACAGTGTATCAGTGCATTTGTGGATGCACTGTGTGGAGATTACATTGCGGCGATAAAATATTGTTGGAACTGTTACTCCAGAGTGGTCTACAACCTTCTGTCTTGTGTGACGAGTTGCAGCTGATTGAAGTTTTTTTTACAAGAACCCTACGTGCATGCGTCTGGTGTCATATCATGCTATGACTACGACTACCAGGTAACACAAACGTTATGCATTTTTCATGCACCTCTCCATCCCCTGTGACATTTGACCTTTGCAATGGGTCAGCTAAGTCAGTATGAATAGAAAGGTCTGGTCATCAATAACCTTCATGCCAAATTTAACTGAAAAATTTGCAATAACTTTGATTAAAAACTACAATTCTACCAAAGATTTACATTTTTCACACACCTGATGACCTCTTCTAACTCTTGACCTTTTAACCCATTACATCCTGGGATTGATTTTTAAAAACTTCTGAAGGCTGCATTACAGATTAGGAGATAGATCAACCATTTTAGTTTAAGGGTGGTGCTAGAATAGTTTGGCGCCTAAGGCACAAAGCTATTCTGGCACCTCCCTTGAACAACAAGGCATGATCAAAAAATAATGATAGATGGGTCGCCATTTGTAAACTACTTAAGTCACATAACTACAACTAGTATCAAAACAAATTTTAGCCTTTGCCCTTTATTCGTGTACAATATGGAGCCATGCCATTGTGTGACATTGAAAAATTGATGTAAACAGCTGTGCTTGAAAACAGTGGACTCTCTAAGATAATAAACTTTTTTCTAAATTTTTAAAAGGGTGAAATTTTAAGACAGCCCTGTCAAAATCCAAACAAATTTGAAAGTTGGTTGATATGGTCCTTGCGTATTGTCCGGCACTGACTGCAAGCGGATTGTACAATTTAACTCTGAACGAAATGACTTTGAAGACAAGTACTGGTCTGGCTGTCAATTTGCAGCCAGGAACGAGCACACTTTGATCTTTATTTACATATTGACAGGAAAATATGCATATATTTCATCTTTAGAAATATCTTAAACTTCCAATCTCTCTTTTGGAATAGTTCAAAGGATAGTGCGCAATGACCCTGACCTCCAAAAACTAGCTAGCTGCATTAAGGATACCCCATATCTTGACAGAAGCTTAAATACAACAGAACGTTCATTGCTTAGATTAACTACTCAAAACGTTTAGTATAAATGGCCTCTAATGACCATGTGATGTCATCACTGAAGGTGATACTTGCTTGTCCTGTAAAGGCATCCACAGCAAACATCCAATCAGGAGTGGGTGGCCTCTGATAAGCGGAGGCTAGGGACACTTTTGTTGTTACATTTTCAAAACTGACAGAAACATTTTCTTTATTTTTTAAAACTTAGAGGTCCATGGCATTGTTCATATTTTACGAGTGGAGCATGAAGACAAAGCAAAATATCCTGTAAGAAATTCTTTTTCAAAAAGTATTGAAGTCTGTTCATGAGCAGCGGCCAACTCTCAGTGGTCAGAACATCTTGCTTTTTCTGGACAATGCCAGTGACCACAAAGCCAAGGTCACTGTGTCCTACACGGAGAAGCAAAACATTTGTGTTCTTCCTCAACCAACATACAGTTCATTCCTAGAACGATGCAACTTTTTGTTCTTCCCTAAACTGAATAGAAGGCTCGAAGGACGGAGTTTTCATGCATCCAGGACCTAGCAAAAGTCGTAAATTCACAAGTCCAATCCTGACCTTCATCAGATTACCACATTGCCTTTGAATCTGGTCTGAAGTAGCTTAAATGTTGTGTGAACATCAGAGGATAGTGCTATTACAAAATATGAAAATATCAAGTGAATTGGGCCAACAGTGTTGGTTTTACGGCACAACTATCATAACTTTTTTCTTTTTTTAATCACACCTCATATCATAGTCAAATTTATTTCAAGCAATGGGTGTATCAGAATGAAAAGGGTTAAAGGGATCATCCAAATTAATGCATATGCATAGAAAGGTCTTACATCAGGCATCTCTGTACCAAGTTTGGGTTTGAAGTTGAAAACAGCATTTGAGGAAAAAAAAATATTGTCAAAATATGGCTTTTTTTTTTTTTACCTATTTCTGGTTCAGCCCCTGATCCTTGGTCTTTGTGATAGTCAACTATATCAGTATGCATAGAAGGTCTCGTCATCAGCTACCTTTGTACCAAACTTGATCGAAACGTTTTGAAAAAACTTTGATAAAAACTACAATTCTATCCAAATTGGCATTTTTTACACATCTGCTGACCCCTTGTCACCCTTCACCTTTCGAGGAGTCATCCAAATTAGTATGCATAGATAGATCTTACCATCAGGCATCTCTGTACCAAGTTTAGGTTTGAAGTTGAAAATAATATTCAAGAAACAAAAATTTTGGGTCAAAATATGATTACACAGAAGAATTATTTTCTATCTATTTCTGGACCCCCTATGACCTTGACCTTTGAGTTTTCCAGTGTCTTTGTCTGCTTCATTTCACCTATTCATAGACCATCAGATCTTGACTTTTCAGAATATCTCCCCACAAAGTATAAATGGGTCAGACTCAAACTGAGAAAGACCAATTTACACAGGCCATTTCAGGGCTCTGAGCACGCTGCCTAGGTAACTAGAGAGACACTACTGGTCCTGGTCTGCATCAGGCCTCTGAGAAAGACCAAGCTCCTAAGGCCAGCTCAGGGCTCTGAGCATGCTCCATAGCGGTGTGAAGAGGTCGACAGAGGTACTTATTAATGTGTGAACAATGTGGACATGTCAGCACATCTTCGTATCTGAATGTCACAAGCACTTCAGAGCCCAATTTTATTGAGCCTCTTGTGAAATGCTGCCTGCTATTCACCTTTTCTTGGCAACAGAGGTGATCGCTCATAGGAGGTTCTTCCGTGTAATTTTTACATTTGAATAAACATTTAAATTTTTGTTTTACTTTGTTTTTTTAAACTGATTATTTCTTTTTCCATAGAAATAAAAAGCATGTGTGTTAAGTTTGTAGTTGTGTTATTCTTTTTATGGCATGTGAAAGGATCCGTGTTCGGTTGAGTTGTTTTGGATATGATTCGGTTTTTTTTTGCATGGATTGTACATTGCTTAAACGTCCCGACAGCAACAAGGCTTTCTCAGGACGTGCCTGCACTGCTTGTGAAAAAAAAAACTAAACAGAACATTGAATGCATGTCGCCAGCCGGTCAAATACATTAAATAAACCTAACACATGGGGCCTAAATAAAGCTAAGACCATTTAGCAACACACATCCAATATCAAGAGCTACAGGCAGTGCAGACAGTAGGGAGAGTTTTAAAAAGGCAAATACAGGTGAATGGACAAAGAATAGAGAGAAAAACCCACCCTGTGGGGCTGACCAGGGTGACCCTGGGAACTAAAAAATACCTAACCCCACCCAAGTCCCCCAGGGCAGACCCGGGTGGGGCTTTTTTGCATGGAGAATTGTAATCGATTTTTGTTGTTTAGCTAGAATGTTGTACATTTCGCTAACTTGTTGCGAAGTCTGTCCTAGATTAAGCTGGAAGGTTCTTGAAAAGGCGCGATTGTTCTAGTGACCTCAAACATGATGTCAAAGTTTATTAGTACACATGTTGGCTGCATTTCGCCACATTTATGGAATTCACCTAGATATTAGTGGAAGATTGTAAACAGATCTAGCGTGTTCCTTTTAATGAATATTAATGAGTTTTGGTTACGTTTTCCTTTCCGATTGGTTGAGTTGTGTAATTTGCAGGATTGTTCTGGAAATCTGTAATAGTATAAAAGAGAGTGTTAGAAAATATGTGTATACATTGTATGAGAAGCACAGTGTATAAAAACTGCGGATGCACTGTAGCAGACAGTGTATCATAGTGTGGATGCATTGTATGAGAAACACAGTGTATCAAAACTGCGGATGCATTGTATGAGACAGTGTATCAAAGTGTGGATGCATTTGTGGATCCATTGTGAGAGATAGTGCATCGCCAGAATAAAGTACTGTTGGAACTTTTACTCCAGTGTGCTCTACAACCTTGTGCCACGTGTGACGAGTTGCAACTGAGGTTTTTCTACAAGAACCCTACATGAGTGTGTCTGGTGTGATTGCATCATACGACAACTACCATGTAACAATGTAAGTATAACCTTAGAATCCCAACACCATATCCACAGCTGCCAATCTGACCACATGACTAGCATCAACAAAAATACACTACACGCCCCCCCCCCCCCCCCACCCCCCAAAAAAAAATTAAAATAAATGAAACAATTCATCAGTTGATATTTTTTATAACCATTATAATTTGTTAGCTCACAGTGTCTTAAACCTTTTTCAGTTCTCTTTCTAACCCTACAAACCGTGTTATGTTCCACTGTTAACTATTTGACCTACAACACATAGAACACATGTACTCCCCTAAACAGAAAATTACAAGGTCAGTATTTTGGGTCATCACCATGTGCTGCGGCTCATAATGTGCATTTCCTTTGCAATTTTCCAATTTTCATTACACTGTTAGAAACATCAGTTATTCAATATTACTGCAAAATTCATCAATTTTTCCTGGGAGATTTTGGCAAGGATACTCCATGCAGGGCTAGTGGTTACAATGAATTCAAGTGGAGTAGGAAAAGTCTGAAAGGAGACATCCTTCCTGATCCCCCTGCTACAGCTGTTACTCTAAAAAAACATGAATACTGTAGAACAATTACTCAGAAAAGATCTTTGACTGCCCAACAAGGATATACAAGACATCCTAGGCATTAAAAGATCTGCAGTCCATCATATCTAGCACGAACATCTTGGTGTTCACAAACGGTGCACCCATTGCGTACCACATGTTCTAACAGTTGAGCGAAAGAGGGGCTGGGTGGCATGGTGCCAGTCCATGATAAAAAATTCAAGAATGGAGTAATCGACAGTGGAAATCTACATGGAAAATTGTCACTTGTTATCAGCTGGACCCTATGACAAAGCAGTAGTCTTTGGAAGTTACTGGTCGACCCCTAGCTAATTAAATTCATAATAACAAAAAAGGAAAGCCCTTATGGCTCACATGTGTGACCAATCCACATGATAAGCGTGACCTTTGCCTTTCATACAGGTCACTGAAATGAGCATGTGTTCAAGTGTCTAAATACAAGTAAAGGGTTGGCTTTTGTGCCAGCAAAATCTCAGGGTTTTTTTTCAAAATGTATGTAAAGATAGGAGGAAAATTCAGGCAAAGATAGGAGGAAAATTCGCGCCAATGCTACTTCTAGGTGCTGAAGACACGGATGTGGACACACTGATCGACACATTAAACACTGCTGTAACCCAAACAGCCAGTGAGATCCTTGGCAAACACCGACAAGCAAAGAAACCTTGGGTTACAGCTGACATCTTTGCTCTATGTGACAAGCGTCGAGAATTAAAGAAAAAGAAATCAGAGGTAGAAGGAGTTAAACAATACAGGGAAATTAACCAGGATATCAAGAAAAGCATGAAAAAGGCAAAGAATAAGTGGATTGAAGATCAGTGTAAACACGTAGAAGAAAATCTGAACAAAAATAATAGCAAAAAAGCATACCAGCTGGTGAAAGACCTGACCAGTGTAAAACAAGGACGCTCCTCGATCATTCAAGATAGTGAAGGGAACTGTCTTATGGAAGACCAAGACATACTGAAGAGATGGACAGAGTACTGCTCAGATTTGTACAACCACCGAGCTACAGGGGACCCAGGCATACTTGTCAACCCACCCGTGACCCAACAATGGCAATTATCCCATCCTCCGAGAAGAAGTAGAGGCTGCAGTGAAGTCACTGAAAAAAGGGAAGGCAGCAGGAGCAGACAACATCCCTGCAGAACTACACCAAGAAGGGGGAGAAGACATGATAAGCGCCTTACTAACAATCTGCAATAAAATCTGGCAGTCAGGGGATTGGCCCACACCATGGACCCAATCACTTATAATAACTCTCCCCAAAAAAGGCAACTTACATCAATGCCAGAATTATCGCACGATCAGTCTTATATGCCACACAAGCAAAGTCATGTTAAAGATCCTACTAAACACGCTGAAGCCACAGGCAGAGGAAATCATAGCTGAGGAACAGGCAGGCTTCAGACCAGGGCACAACACAACTGAGCAGATCTTCAACCTGAGAGTTCTATGTGAGAGGTACCTCCAGCACCAGCAAGATCTCTATCATGTCTTTGTGGATTTTAAGAAAGCATTTGACAGGGTGTGGCATGCAGCCCTTTGGTCCACCATTAAGTTATACAACATAAATGCCAACCTGATCAAAGTCAGAGCAAGCCTTTACAACAAGGCCACTAGCACAGTCTGCTTCAACGGCAAAATAGGGAACTGGTTTAGGACTATAGTCGGAGTCAGACAAGGCTGCTTGCTCTCACCTACTCTTTTCAACATCTTCCTGAAAAGAATCATGACAGCTCTGAAAGATAATGAAGGAACTGTCAGTATTGGAGGCAGAACAATCACGAACTTGCGCTTTGCGGACGACATTGATGGCCTTGCAGGAACAGAGAAGGAGCTAGCTCAGCTGGTGGAAAAGCTAGACAGTACAGCCATTGCGTATGGGATGGAAATCAGTGCAGAGAAGACCAAACTGATGACAAATAACACCAGTGGCATTGGCACTGACATCATGATTGAAAGCCAAAAACTGAAAACAGTTAATAAATTCAAATACTTCATACAGAGATCACATTTCAAACGAGGAAGTGGGAAGCAGAATCAGGCAAGCCATTGGGCCCTATGATGACATATTAGCCATTGTGAAAAAAACGCAAACTGAAGTGGTATGGGCATGTCACGCGTTCAGCAGGGCTTGCCAAAACAATGCTGCAAGGCACTGTGCAAGGAGGACGAAGGAGAGGATGACAGAGTAAAAAATGGGAGGACAATATCTCAGAGTGGACAGGACTGAGGCTGGGTGATACGCTAAGAATGGCAGAGAACAGAGAGGAATGGAGGGAGCTGGTTGCCAAGTCATCAGTGGTGCCCCAATGGTCGGCAAGACTACGGGATATAGATAGATAGAGATAGATAGATGTATTTTTCACAAATTTGTCAACCCTCCATAACCCTTGACCTTTGTGAGGGGTCGGTGAGGGGTCGACTAAATTAGTATGCATAGAAAGGTGTTATCATCAGCTACCTTTGTGCCAAATTTGATTGAAAAGTTTGCAAAAACTTTGATAAAAACTACAATTTTATAAACAAGATATGATGAATCATAACCAACAAAGTCCCTCCTATACATGAGAGCTATCCTCGCCATCCAGGATCTCTAACTCTGATGTGAAAAGAACTATTAAAAAAGACTCACAGATTTGCCAATGCCTCCGTGAGCTTTATGCATCATTGTTTAAAAAAAACGTCATTTGTCATGGCGTAATTTTAGTTTGTACATAATTTTAGATTTTACATAATAATAATATACGTTTCACAATAGCTTCTAAGACTGGGGCGGAGGGGGGGGGGGGGGGGGGGGGGGGGCAGCTCACATCTTCCAGTTAATTTTTTGCTGGGGACAGGAGACAAGGGTCAGTTGTCTGGGGTGGAGAGAGATACTGTCTGCTAACTGGTGGGTGGGTGGGACGGAGAAGGAGACAGGGGCTCACGTCCTCCAGGCATATACTCTCCGATGAGATGGGTAGTGGGGGGCTGGGATGGGGGAGCGGGGACAGGGCCTCACGTCCTCCATGGAGATGCTTTCCTTTACCTCTGGGCTGGCAACAGGGGCTCACGTTAACCAGTGATTCTGTTGACGGTTGGAGGAGGGGGGTTAAAGAGGGGCTCACATCCTCATGTGAGTCTGTTTATGTGGGCTGGAGAAAGGGGTTCATGTCCTCCATCAAATTTGTTGATGGGGGCTGGAGACAGGGGCTCACAGTCTCCGGTGCTGTCTGTTGATTGGGGGTGGAGACAGTGGTTCACATCCTCCAGAGAGATGTTTTCTGTTAATGGAGAGGGGTGGTGGGGTGGAGGTGGGGGTGGGGGAGATTCTGGATTTGGTTTAGGTCTTTTTTCAACCGTGTAAACATTTTCAGGGGTTTGCTTAGATGCTAAAGTTTACCATGGACAACAGATGATGACTAACGGACAGACGACAGATGGCCCATTACATACTCACTTTTGCTATCACATGTGAGCCAAAAAGCCAACAACGGCCAGCAGCCGGATGACCACTGGCCCCATACATACTCACTTTTAGCTATCACATGTGAGCAAAAAAACAACAGCTTGTGGTCAAATATTTTTCAGCAGCCGAAACTTTACAGCAGTTATGACACTGCAACTTTAAAATGTACCAGACAAATCAAGTACCGTAATAATAATAAAACTCACTAGGTTACGTTCTCGGTCTTGTGACAGAAGCTTTATGTAGGCCCCACCACAGTCCAAACCATTCTGGAAGCGCACCTCATACCTACAAAAACAAAACAAAGTTTGTTTTTAATGTGCACAACACTCTAGACAACAAACCATATAGCCTATAGACAACAAACCATATAGCCTAGAAGATAAGTCAATGCACTGGATTTTCCATCAAGTCAAATTTATGTACAGTCTCATTTACAGTGCTTGTCTCGCCTTCATGTGCACAACATGCATTATCATCAAGCGCACATGTTAAAATTCTATCTCTACGGTATCAAAACAGTAAGCCTGTTATGACAGGTGGAAACATGTTGCATGTACAAAAGTGATTGATTGATTGTACATTGCTTAACGTCCCGACAGCAACAAGGCTTTCTCAGGACGTGCCTGCACTGCTTGTGAAAAAAAAAAAATAATAAGAACATTGAATGTATGTCGCCAGCCGGTCAAATACATTAAATAAACCTAACACATGGGGCCTAAATAAAGCTAAGACCATTTAGCAACACACATCCAATATCAAGAGCTACAGGCAGTGCAGACAGTAGGGAGAATTTTAAAAAGGTAAATACAGGTGAATGGACAAAGGGTAGACAGAAACACATGCCCCAGAATAGAGAGAAAAAAACCCACCCTGTGGGGCTGACCAGGGTGACCCTGGGAACTAAAAAATACCTAACCCCACCCAAGTCCCCCAGGGCAGACCCGGGTGGGGGCGCATGTACAAAAGTGAATTGGATGGGGTGGAAGTCTGCACATGACAAAAATGCTTAGTAGCACATATAGCAGTCATTGTTGTACAAGTGTAGTAGAGATGTGTTCACTTTAAACTCATTGTTCCACTGATGTAAACTAAAATCTTCCAGAAATTTGGCATTTTTCATACATTTGTCAAACGCTTGTGACCCTTGAACTTTCCAAGGGATCATCCAAATTTGTATGCATAGAAGTCTTAACATCAGGCATCTCTATGCCAAGCTTGGGTTTGAAATTGAAAATACTATTGAGAAAAATCAATTTTTGTCATAATGTGACTATTTTTTACCTACAGTAGTACCTAGTTTTAACGGTCACCAAATTTTAAGGTCACCTGCCGTTTACAATCACTTTCACGATGCACATGATGTTTACTATATAAAGTACCTTCATTGTATGGTAACCTGCAGAACACAGCCAACAATCAGCATATCAGAGCCAAAAATGGCAAAAATACCTTAAATTTACAGCCATGGCCAGACCGGCGTGGTAAAGCCATCATGTGCAACGGGTCAATGACAGCTCGCTCAACACCTAGCCAGCTGCCATACACTCTGACAAAGCCCAGACGTCATGTCATTACGCAATGACAAACGTGCCATTGGCTCGCCAGCTATCTATCCGACCATGTCCACTTCTCTTTTTTGAGTTGGTTTACTATGTGGACACGTAATCTTATGACGTAACCAAAATTTGACTGCTCTTTCGCCCCGGGTGCCGACTTGTCAGACTCTCATGCGCCCCTGCAGATGGAGGGTGTACATGTGCAAACACGGGTGTCTGTACCACAGGCCTACATATCCACTCCAGCATTCTTACACCAATACAGTATGTATAACAGTGCTGAGGTTAACTTGCAGGCCTGTGGACTGACATTCGTCTTGGAAAGGTCACAAAAGATCAGCAAATAATGCAAAAAATGTCTATTTTTTGGGTAGTATTTTTGTTTTTATCAGGATTTTTGCAGAACTTTTCAACCAATTTGGCAGAAAGGTATCTGATGATAAAACCTTTCTATGCATAAAATGGTCACCTGCTGTTTACGATCACTTTTTTTTGGCAACAGGGGTGACCGCTCACAGGAGATTCTACTGTATTTCTAGACCCCTTGTGACCTTGACATTTCTGAGAGGTAACTAAAATTGGTATGCTTAAAAAGGTCTTGCCACAAAATATCTCTGGGCCAAGTCTGAAGACTGTGGCTTCAATAGTCTGAGAAAATGCCAACGTGAAAATTTACTGCAGATGACCGCCAAAGGACAAGGGACGACAGTGAACCGTCTTATGACCACTAGCCCAAAACAGACTCACTTTTGATATCACATATAAGCCACAAATAGCAGATTGAATTCATAGCAATCATGCATGCAGAAACACAAGAAATGAAGTATGAGAACTCCAGCCATGTGTGCAAAACTTGTTCACAGCACATTGCATGGGCAATACTTGCATCAGACATTGAAAAGAGTGTTAGCTAACAGGGTAACAGAGGCAGTAATAACAAGATGAGGATTTCATCCCAAAGTCTACTGTACTGTTCGGAGCTCAGATGCATTTATCTTTCAGAAACATTCAGAGTTGTTAATATTTTTAGGCTTAAAATGCTGATCCATTTCCCTCCTCTCTAAGCCAACCTCTGAACAACACACACATCTGCACACACAAAAAAAGATGGACACGGCGCTTCCTGCCATTAGTATGCTCTGTGGGCTCGTGTAGCTACAGGAATCCATCTCCTTCTACTCTAACCCACCCTGTGATCCACACACACTCTGGCACACATAAATAAAGACGGACACACTGCGATTCCCGCCATTCGTAAGCTCTGTGGTCTGGCGTAGCATAGCTATTCTGAAGAAGAAGAATCGCATGAGCAGCGAAATGACGTCACTTCAAGCTTCATGTCATGGCATCATTAGTGCCGTGACGCCATGTTCATAATGACGACTCGATTTTATACGTCATTCATCGCAGTTCTAAAATTTGACGTATCAGAGGATCAACTTGGCAATATTCTTGCTGATTTTCAAGCATAGAGCTTACAGGTCACAATTTGACCTAATCCTACCCCAGGGCCGGAAAAATAGCAGGCTTATTCAAACACTGTTTATGAAAAATCATGCAGATATTAATGAGAAGATAGCTTTTGTTGGAAAAGAAAAATTAAAGTTATGTTTGCTGTTTTACAAATGACTCTCCGAAAAAGTGGTGCCAAAAATTGTCTGATTTTCACACGTAGGGCATACAGGTCACAACTCACCTAATTGTACCCGACAGCCAAGACAAACTGTAGATTTATGTAAATACCGTATATGAAAAATCATGCTATTACTAATGAGAAAAACTCAGAGTTCTAGAGGTACAATGCTGGTTAACGAACTCACTCAATATCTCCCTTTTATCTAGCTATATGCAAAATATCTAATAATAAATAATAATAATAAAGGAGAATTGTTAAGCGTTTATTCTAAAAGTAGCTTTAAGCACTGATACAATGAAAAGGCTAACAGCTAATACGCACACACAACATGCGCACACACACACACACACGTGACAGTGGTGAGGAATTGTGCAAGGCTGGGAAAATCTACTAGTGAAAGGCAGCGTTGTAGAGGTGGGTTTTCAGAAGTGATTTAAATGAGGAGAGCTTTTGACAGTTACAGACTAGTTTATCTAGTAAAAATAAGAAATATTACGGACTCCAGTGTGGATCAAACGGTTTTTGTGAAACGGCCATTTCTCGCCAATGAGTATCTTAATAAAAAAAATTGAAAAAAAAGGCTCGAGATAATTCTTTTAGGGACAATATCCTAAAATTTCAAGCTTGTCCGTCCTCAAACGTGGGCTCTAGTCGCTGTCACATACACACACACGGCGCTTTGGCACCTTAAAGATGTTCTCTAGCAAGGTTTGTGTAGCTAGAAGTGACGTCATTTTTAACTTGTTACTACTTTGCCAGAATTTTTGCCCCGCACGCCATAAACATCATGTGCATGCTCCGGAATGCACTCCGATCAGCCCCATTTCAAAGTCTACCGTATTTTCAATATGGCAGACAAAAACAGAAAGCTGTTGTGTTTAAGTTGATGCATGGTGATAACAGTGGCACTAGATTAAATACATAACAATTTAACAATGCGGATTCCAGAAATAAAATGCAATGTACTCACTGCACAACTAATGGTTTTCCCTTGAACTCAAATGGCTTGTCCAACTGGCTGGCCACAGCATGGTGTTTGGCTTTGGACTGAACAGATGGGATAGAAGAAGTTTTTAAACAAAATACAAGCATGCAACTGAAGCAACAGTTTAAATAATTGCAAAAAATTTAAGCGTCAAGAGTGTGTGAAAATATTTCAGTTTTGCAACAAGTAACATGGCAGAAGCCACTCAACTGTCAGATTCTATTTGACGTCAGCCCTTCAGGTTAAAAACAACAACCAAGAATGGCAAAGCCCTTAAATGGCTCACTTGCATCACCCAGGCTTTCTGTTAACATAAAATTTTCCATATTTAACGGACAAATTCTGAGAGGAACAGAAAAAAATGGAAGGCCGTCCGTCAATGGGACAGAGAAATCTTGGAAAAAACCGAACTTATCCCTGCCATGTTTAAATTAAGCAACAGACTGTGAATACAATACAATACAATAATACTTTATTAATCCCTCACGGGGAAATTCACTGTCTGCCCATACAACACATGGCATCATCATTCACTCATTTAAAAAATAAAAAAATTAAAAATAAAATTATTTAAAAAAATTTTTTAAAATAAAAATAAAAAAAAAAATAATAAAAATCATTAAATAACCCATAGGATGGATATTTTGTCATGCTGTCCATCGCGATGAAGGTCAATTTTAAATCCTAGTGGAAAGCCTGATCACCTATCCACTTAATTAATCTGACCTTTGTGACCTTGACCTTTCCGACAAGTCACTAAAACAAGCAAGTGTTCACGTGTTCTAATGATAAGCAAAGGGTTGGCTCTTGTACATGCAAAATCTATATTTTCACAAAAGTTATGCATTTTCACACTTTTGTCAACCCTTGATCTTTGCGAGTGGTGAACCAAATTAGTATGCTTATCATCATCAATTATCATGGTCAATCCACTTCCTGCAAGTGGTACACAGTCTTTAAGTAACACTTACACAATTCGGGAAATGCGCCCAAGGGTTAAAGGCTTAAACAGCATAACCAGGTGAGAAATCACTTTTTTTTTTTTCACATTTTCGAATATAGGTTTCTGATTTTATGGACCCATTTTTTTTCGCTAGAAGGGCTCTGTGACAAAAAAAAATCATAGTTGCCGGAGCGTCCTGTGCTGTTTCAACGAAGTGGATATGTGACCAAAATGTGAGTCCGAAATGCAACGTAACAGTTCGGCTTCATGCTACTAGGGTAGACTGACTTTTGCTTCACAGGTGAGCCAAAAATCATTTTAATGGTATGGCATAATGAGTGTATATAGTGAACCTGAAGTGTATCGTGGCTTGCATCAGTAACACATTCCGGTTTTTAATTGGCAAAATCTGTCAGTAGCAGCAAGTCATAATTCTATTAAAAATATGCATTTGATACTGAAGATTTTATGTGCCTTGAAATCAATGCATTTTGCCCCTGTTACTACACACTGCAGCATACGCCATAGCTGAACGTGTGCTGAAAGGTTGTGTAGAGGGAAATAACCAAGGCAAAACGTGAAACGGGACGCAACAGACCCTTATCAGACCAGCCTATAGACTGCCAACTATTTGCCCATTATTGCCTGGAGTAGGTTGCTTTAATAAGAATAAGAGCCTCCACTTTTACATGGCAGCGTGTGTTCCAGATCAAAAGACAAATTTCCATCTCTATGTATCTATGTGTTTTAATTTTAAAACAAAATGGGATGAACCATAACCCACTGAAAGTCTCTTCTATATAAAAGCCCTAACCCACAAAGTCACTTTTACATGTAAGCTGTCCTCACTGTCAAGATCCATGTAAGCTGTCCTCACCATCAAGATCTCTAGAGAGAGAGAGAAAGAGAGGACTGAAGATTCATTAACCATGACAGAGTTACCCCTAATTATACTTTTGAACCTATTACCACACACCGACGAAGTTACCCTAATCATGCTTTAACCACATTTTATGTACCTTCAGAGAGGGGAGTTGTGGGTGTTTTTCGACAATTTATATCTATCCCAAAATTCCGGGATTTTGAGACCACAAACTTCCACGCCTTTCCGCCGCCCAATTTTCTTGGTTTTCTCCTTTTTTTTCAGTAAAATAAAGATATCCAAATTCAATGACATTAAAATTAATATTTTTTATTATAAAATGAATCAAGACGAATTACTTCTTCTAAACGATATTAATGCTGTAGAAAACAAAGACTTAGACTTGAAAAAACAGCGCCTTCTTTCTGTAGTTGTGTCAGGCAAGTCAAAGACTTATCTCGGTAAACAATACATGACAGAGGATATTGAATCTCTTACCTCTGATGAACTAATCAAGCTTCATTCAAAATATGAAAACCACATCGCTTCACTAATGACACGTGATTTAAGTCGATCTCTTGTATGCCTATACACAAAAGCAGTGAGTCACTTTCTACCTGTGGATAGTGACAGCCTATCACACGACCTTGAAAGCAATCCTATTGTTTCAAGTTCAATTGGCAAATTAGCATGTGTCATGTTTTACAAGTTTGGAAATTACCTTGCACCTGTCGTAACATTACTAGTTACTGGGAGCCATATTGATTTCTCAAAAATAAATTTTACTGCAGAAGAAAATGGACGAAACCCAGACGACTCCACAACCGAACCCCAGTCCAGTTTTGACACAGGTTCAAACTGTGACGAAGACTAAAAGTCCAGGCAGGGTTGAGGCTGGAAAGAGATTAGCCGAATGGAACAGGCAAAAAAAATTACAGCTTCAGGCACAAACAGAAAAGACTCATGTAACTGACCAGGTGTCAGGACCGTTATCACCGTCAGGACCTGTGTCAATACCGTCAGGGCCGTCACTCCCTCATCAAAGTGAGAGACAAACAACTAAGTCTGACCCCGAACCTCAAACAACAAAATATATAGTTGCCGGATTTGTTGTCGGATTTGTTTACGTAGGTTATCAATTATACAAAAAATACAAACCACAGACTCGTACAGTGACCAAAAAATCAGACACTCCAAAAACAAAACCAGAAGTCGCCACATTACCAGTAACATCCAAAGCCGTTGACCCATTTTATATGCAGTAAATAAAAATATTATTTTAATTTTTCTTGCCTTAGAAAATGAATGACTCAAAGAACATGATGAACCTTGTCTATCACTCTGCCGTAATCAGTGGATTAGCAGTAGCTTATTCTATGCTGGGGAAAAGTCTACTCAAAATGAAATCAGCAGACCTCAGTAGACTCGATTTCGAAGACAGCGCTAAGCTAATTGTAGTCGTTACAGCGTCGATTGCGACAAAAGATTTTCTTGTCAAGCAGGGAATTATTCCAGAAAATGTTTCTATGTAAATAAAAATAATATGGCGACGATAGCTATTATGATTGGTGGGGCAGTTGTTAATGCTCTGGCATTTAGTGGCTCTAATTATCTCTTTTCAAAAATGGGTAGAGAAGAATCAGCAGAAGAAATGAAACGTCACAATGAGGCAACAGAGAAACTCGCTCAAGCTCAACAAGAATATGAAAAGAATAGAATTGAAAAACTTGATTTCATCAATGAAAAACTCAGGCTTGAAGGCCACGCACAACATACGTTTTCAAATACAGACGAAGCAATCAGGGAATACTATCTTGTCACAGGTGAAGACATGTCTATCCTGAAACCGAAACTAAGTGACTATTACAAACCAAGCACACAACAAAGAAATGGAGAGATAATTTTTGTTCTAGTGGGAATGACATTTGTTTATTTTACAGGAGTTTTCATTGCTAGAAAAAATGGCAGCCGAAAATAAACTATCAAAAATATATTACTCTCCATCAGGCTATTGGAAAGGACAAACAGCTATTGAAAAATTACATGCCGCTGTGGGCGGAGATATAACACTCAATCAGGTCAAACAATGGTTACAGAGACAAGCAATTTGGCAGATATATCTTCCTGCTCCAAGAAAGATAACAAGGCCTCATTTTCAGAACACTACCCCAAATGACACACACCAAATGGACCTCCTGTTCCTACCACATGATACAATAAGAAAGAAACGATACAAGTATGCACTGACTGTTGTAGACATTGCTTCAAGGTACAAAGACGCTGAACCCATATCTGACAAAACAGCCAGTACAGTTGCTACTGCTTTATCAAAAATATATAGTCGAGGCCCCTTAAGATACCCCAGACTTGTACAAGTTGATGATGGATCAGAATTCAAAGGTGCAGTTAATCAGTTATTTGCTAAGCATGGTGTACTGGTCAGACGAGGCATTCCAGGTGTGCACAGATCACAGGCAATTGTAGAGAACTTTAACAAACAGTTATCAGAAAGACTTTTCAGTTACCAGTATTCTAAGGAACTCATGCATGACACCCGTAACACGGAGTGGGTAAAGAGATTACCACATGTGATAAAAGCAATGAATAACGAAGGACACCCTAAGCCTGCTGATGCTATTAAATTGAAAACAATTACAGAGCCAAAAACAGGACCAACCCCACCTCCAGACACAAGTTTATTTACTAAACAGGTGAGATATTTATATCAGCCAGGGGAGGCTGAGAACGACGACAGACGCAGGGCAACAGACCCCATCTGGTCAACGTCTGTACACAATATAAAAAAAATAATTCCCGGTCCAGACGCAACAATATATTACCTGTATGACCCTGCACCCCAGAGGGCATTTGTCAGAGAAGAATTACAGATTATTCCCCCAGACACCGTTACTCATTTCAGTAACTAAGTCGTCAATTAATTCATCAACCAGTTCATCACAAATGTCTTCAGAAAACTTGAGCCTGTAATGACCTGGTGCATAAGCTTTTTCCTTAGTGTGAAACACTCTTTTCGTGTCTCCAACTGCAAGTGATTTCTTATGTGTTTGAATTATTTCAAGATTGTGTTTGTTTGATCTCAGTGACTTGTTTGGATAATCAGGCATTAGTGCACCATCTAACACTTGCTTGTAATGTTCATGACGAATGTCTTTATTTTTTATTGCTGTTTTTTTAATTCCTTTGGCTTTTGACTGACTACCTTTCTGGTGCAGTATAGAATACATTTTGGATCTCAGTCCAACATACTCAACTATAGGCACACCATTTAGTTCATCCTTAAACTTACCAGGCACTTTCTTGTTTTGTGTGCTAAACAGCGGGTGATCTTTAGGGTAGTCAGACGTGTCATACATGTGTAACTCTGTTTTCATGTCTTCGTAAAAGTCTTCAGTAGGCACGTCTATTATCATAGAGTCAGTGTCAGTGTATAACAATCGACACTCAGGATATTTTGGTTTGAAGTAATCATAATAAAATTCAAGCATCAACAGTTTTGACAACTCCAGAATTGCCATACCAATGAATACTGGCTTGTCCAGTTTAACAATCTTTTTTTTGAGTGACACTGCATACAATGATGAATGAAATTCTTTATACCCTGTGTACTGTGGCTTACCTGTAAGTTTAATTGCACCCGATTCAGTTGTGACTAGTCTCACATCTTTTCTGTGATGAGGATTTTCCATTGTCTTGCCAAAACAGGCATTGTTCATAAGCTTAAAGAAGTCTTTGTCAAATGCAGTGTTGCCGTCTCTGGCACGAAGGGTTGTGTTCTTCATTATGTAATCTTTCATGAAAGCACTCTGATCAAATTGAATTCCTCTGTGAACTTTCTTTAGTACTAACCCATGTCTGATGTAAAACTGCAGCAAGCGGTAGTGACAAACGTAATTAAATTTGTCATTCAAATTTGGTACAAGTTTGGTGTCTTCTTTTTTACCTGTCATACTCATTTTTTCAACAGCTAAGGGATAATCATTATGGTAATCGTGTAGGTGGTGTGGATACTCCAGGTCTACTTCAAAGATCCAACCCTTCGCGTCGTTTCGGTCAAGATTCATAATATTGTTTGTTAACCCTGACTCTGTTACATCATACTGTGACAAATCATGCAGACAAAAGTTTTTCAAGGGCAATAACTCACACATTGCCCAGCCATACAAGTTATTAGCGTCAAGGTACGTAATGAATGACCTTGACCTTGAGGGGTCAAAACCCTGGTCAAGGTCACCATGGGCGTCCATATATTTATTGTTGGCTCTGGCGTAGTTATTTGCTGCAATACTAATGCCTCCCCTCAATCCACGTTCTACCATTTCACCCATTGTACGATCAGACAACAGGTCAATAAATATCTTACTGGATTTCAAAAATGCATCCCATGTCATGCCAGGACTAGTTATGTAGCAAGCAGGGTCAAGACTGTAGTGCAACAAACCCTTTTCACGATAACTTTCAAATACATCTGCTAGCAAGCAAACATCAGCTTTCAAGTACTGGTCATGGTAATCACCAATTGTCTGACATCCTAATTTACCCCACGCATCAAGAGCGTGTTGATATTCAGAGTCAGAAATGCCTTTTCCAGTTAGTGTAGAATAAAATTTCTCTTTTGGTGGCAGTCTTGTTTCTTCAAACACAACCCAGTGATCAATGTACTCATACGGATACACACCTTTCTTAATCAAGTCTGGCTCAAAATATTTACTCGTTATTGGATACTCAGTCAGTCCTTCTGCCAGACTAGCAAGACCTAAAGACAAATGTTGCATGGAGTCATAAAATGATAATTTGTTGTCCAATCTAAAAGTCAAGTATTTCTCAGTTGTCTGGGCAATGCAACTAATTTTTCTGTAAGACTCATCAACAGCCTGCATGATGATGTGTGAATCATATCCCTTCAGATTGTGAAAAAAGATTGGTAACTTGTATGTCTTAGGATCTATTTTTAATTTCAAGTTACAATCACCATGTGCAGCACCTCTGTAACGCCCAGTTATGTGATCGTGGTCACGAACTTTATCACCCCCTAAAGGTTGTTCACAAATCCAACACATCTCAGCTGTATCAAATTTCAGTTTGTCTTCTTCTGTCATCACCAAAGGCATCTGACATGTTGTGAGATATTGTACTACCTGACTATACAGATGTCTCATTTCTGTTAAAAACAAACATGCTGCATTTTCTCCCCTGTAGATAACAGGCTCTGAATGCTGTCCGTCTGACCTAACAAGAATGTATCCAAAAGAACACACCACTTGGTCACTCAGTTTTATAGTCTTTGGTAATGACTCTGGAACATGACCTTCATACGGAACAACCAATGATTCGAAATCTGCATACACTACAAATGGCAACTTTTGCTGATTCCCATAGTTCTTAAAATAAACCTTGCTGCCAGGATCTGGATACTTAAGTACAGTTTGTATGTCATCAGCTGATCTGCAGTGTAGGACGTGTATGTGCGCTACTGAAATAGAGGAGAATCTTTGTAAACATCTTTTACAAACTTCTTGTTTACCATTGTGTTTTGTTGTATGTCCATGAATTAGACGTGACATATTTCTGATAATTGTGTAGTGAAAGTTATCACCAGAGCTTATTAATAACATATCAACATGTCTATCTTCTGACTGACCGTAGGTTGGGGCAATTGGGGATACTCTTATTGGTTGTAACTTGTTCTCAGATTCATTATCCCACACAAACACATTTACAGATATACCAGGATTTAGTTTTTCAAACAAGTCTATGTCCTCTATTTTAACAGGGAACTCAATGCCACTAAAATCGAGTTCATTTACAAATTTGGTGTAGTTAGATACACGTTCAGGCTTTGACTTTACAAAGTGTAGTTTAGCAAGCACACACCACATGAAACAATAGTTGTCATTGTTCTGTATATTAACAACAGCCTTTTTGTTTGCAACCTCTGTTGGCAGTGGCAACCATGATTTGCCTAATATAGGATGATACCTAGACTGCTTTAATTGCAGTTCATGCACATGCCCTTCGTGCCAACCAGATCCTTTCATTTTTGCACTGTCAATTGCCTGTAGAAAGTCTGGTAATAGTCTGTCTCTAAACACGTTTTCTAATTCTCTTCTTGTGTTAACTGTGTGTTGTCTTGTTGATATATACGATACAATCACTTCACCGTCTACTCTAGTAAATTCTATTTTCGCAACAACCTGAATCTTCACACTGCCTGTAAGAAGATTATCTTGTATGACAGAAAAAGAGTTTTCTATTGATTCATAAACATTATTAGTATTGGATATGGGTAAGTTTGTTGTGTGAAACACGTTTCTTAAGCTTGATGAGCCAGGGTTTGACGTGCCAGGGCTTTGAGCATTGTCCGTCATTTTTATTTGACCGACAAAATAATAAAATAAAAAATATTACCTCTGACTCTGCTTGTGTAATACCACTTTATTAACTGTAACACTGTCAATATAAACATTTAGTTTGCGCAGTTGTTTAAATATGCTATAACAAACGTCTCCTAACCAGCCATAGTTGGTATCATCAACTTTAAAAGTAGGTGTCTTTAAATCAACTGTCATGTGCTCCACATCTGGATGCTCATCAACATAATCCAAAGTCACACTATATGTAACATATATTTCTGATGGTGCTGAAAGGCTTATGTAAGTCTGTTTGGGTGATATTAAGTCAGTAAAGTGCATAACATCTTTGAAAAGGTGTGTAAGATCAAGCACCTGTATGATTTGTCCGTCTGTCATTTTTATTGGACAAACAAAAGAATAAATTAATTTACTAACCCATACCCTGTGGGCTGATCTGTCTTTAAAATGAGCTTTAGATGCTTAGTTGATTTCAGTTTATTTTTTACATCATCACGTTCATGCTTATTTGGGATGACATCGTTTTCTCTGAGACAGTCTTCAAAGCTGTCACGATCTTTACAGTAAAACAAACAGATAAACTTTAACTGTTCTCGAAAATCTTTCAGTACAGCATTATATTTCTGAGTGAGAATCCATACACTTACATTAGCATGTCTGCCACTGAAAGCAAGTTCTGCCAGAGTGTTTCTCTTCTTGACAATGTCTTTCTCTGCGGAGCAGTCATCAACAATAAACAAGGTTGGCTGTCCTTCAAATTGCTTGTAAAAATATTGTAGGTAGTCATTCAGTTTTTTCTCAGGGTCGACTAAATATATGTTGTTGTCAGTCCAAATGAATAAACGGTTGTGATAAGCTTTGTTGTGTTTGATTGTAGGACAAAATATTACAATGTTTTCAAAGTGGTGGATGTATCTTGTTTGTAAGAGGTTAAGTACAAATTCAGTTTTCCCACACCCTGTGGCACCAACAAATAAGCCACAGTGTGGGTCAAGGGTCATTAAGCTACGGTTCATTTTAATACACAATATAATTTTAATATATGTGTCCACTCAGTCTGCTTTCTGCAATATTGAGTTGTGCGTCATATATCAGGTACAAATATATGTTTATGGCTGCAGCAGTTTCAACCTTCTTTTGTATCTGAATTGTTATTCCATCACTACCGTTCTCGACAGTACGTCCTGACCCATGAAGATAATCGTCATCTGTACTACGAAGGTCTAGCCACAGTGCATACTTGTTTGTAAGGTATTGTCCGATCCTAACATCATACAGATGTAGATCTTTGCACGCAATGTTTGCTGGTTTATCTCTAATCCTTCCACCCGCAAAATACTTTGTGGTTTCGTCATAGTGTTGATAAGGTAACATTCCTGAAGCGTACACTTGATTAGGGCGGCCTTCGATTGTACAGGACAAATGTGTAATCTTTGGATTGTAGAATTTTTCTGAATCCCTTTTGTATGGACTCACCGGTTCAACAAACAACATAAGAATACCTTTCAGTGACCTAGCTGGTGTGTTCAAGTTTATGTTCCACATTGGGTCGCTCTTGTCTTTGGGTATTAAACTATGTCTAATCACCCTGTCATAATAAATTGGAAGTCTTGACTGATACTGATTTTGAATGAGTCTGGCTAGTTCAATATGTGTGACAATTTCATATTCCAAGGAAATGTTAGAGATCTTATATGTTGCATCTGTGGCAGATGATTTTATAACTTTGGAGTAGTCATTGAAAGTTAGTTCAAAGCTCAGACGGTCATTCAGTGCCCCTTGATAATAAGGCAAATGTGCTGTTAGGATTTCAAACTCAAGTGGAATGTAAAATCTGGTTCCATATGTTTCTGCTATAATAACGTCATTGGCTGCTGACGTTGATTTATCTCCAGCATTGATTCGAAGTTTACCAACATTATCAGACTGTATGCCTTGGTAAATACGGTCTTCTCGTTCTTCTCTTGTGAGCCAAAGATCTTTGTAACAGTAGAACACATCTGAGTCGTCAAGACTAAACACTTCCTGTCCTTCAAGTTTTACTTTAATAGTTCTAACAATTGCTCTGCCAAGATTGTCAACTAGTGTTCTGTTTACATCTGCGTCTGATGATAGTTCAATATTAAATGCTAGGCGTGCAGTGCCAGGAACAATAACGTCACTGGGTCCTAGGTTTGGAAACTTGACTGTAAGTGTTTGGTTCTGGTCTATGGTACTTGGATTGTTTGTGATGACGATTGATTGTCTTATGCCCTTAACACCCAGGGGCTCACGTAGTTTTCTGTATGGGTCTAACTTTGATCCGTAAGACTGTGTCATTTTTATTATGCACAATAAAAAATAATAAATTAATAAAACAATGGCAGCGGGAGGATTTAATCATGAAGATTTTGAAATGGATGACATGCATGTCTCAGATACCAGTATCACAGATATGACTGGAATGGTAACTAGTTCTAGTATGCATCACGAACTGCTAAAAGACAAAGTAAACTCATTTTATGACAGTGTTGGAGCGCGCCCAGATGTCTTGGATCCTAACCAGTTTGAATACGAAAAAGGACATTTATTTGTAAATACAGACAGAGGGAAAATATATCTAACACATAAAAATAATCCTTCTAAGTTTAGAGCTTTAAGTACAATTAAAGGTGAAGTCGGTGGTAACTCTGGGTTGGCAAGATACCTTGGTATTGGTGGGTCTCCTGTTCCCCCAAGACTTGTTAGTGTGCTTCACGACACGCAAACAAAGTTGCCAACGGGGCAAGAGATTGAAATGGCACCAATAACAAGCCTACCAGAAATAGCAAACACAGTGATACAAGAAACTTCATTTACTGAAGGACAAATAAATGATGTTATGAAAACAATAGATGATCCACCTTTGTCAATGAGGGAGATTATAGGGTTGGATAAATCACTGCAGACAATAAGAGGTGAGATGGTAAATAATGTTGCCAAACTGGGTGAGCTTGAAAAACACATAGAACGTGAAAAAGAGAAACTGGCTACAGCAGACAATGGAAATCTTGACACAGAAATGAAAGAAAGAATACAGCACAGATTAAATGATTTGCAGATAGAAAGATCAGGAAGGTTAGAAACAATTAGTATTGGAAGACAAAAACTAAAATCACAGGTCAACAGAATTAGAGAAACTATTCAGAAAATACTTCACGAAGACACTACTCTGGCTGAGAGACTAAAAACACTTTTCAGAGAACAGGGTATCACAATTGCTAGTTTAATTACAGCTCTTGGATTTATTATCAGTACTGCTGTGTTGGCGGTCTCCGGTAGTGGTGGGGGTGCAGCCCCAGCACCGGCACCACCAACCCCTGGCCCCCCGGCTCCAACAGACCCAAAAGATTTACAGTCATGGGTAAAGAAACAGTTGTCTCACATATCAGACTTGCTTAAAAAATTGGCTCTGAAAGCAGTGGACGCTTTGCCTGGCATTATAGGCACTGTTGTCAGTTGGCTGATTAGTACAGCGGCAAAGGCAGTTGGGTTTATGGCAGAGCATGTGTGGGTCTTTTTGGTTACAGTAGGAGGGTTGATGGTGGGTTATTTAATGAAACAGATAAAGAAGTAAAACCCCTAATCCAGTGAGGCCTATTACCAATGCAGTTCTCTCTGACTCATGTGTGTCCAGGGTTGACTGTACTGGTTGTATGAATGCCGGTGTTGGGGCCAGGGCCGGGGCCAGGGCCGGGGGTGTTACCGTCTGTAATGATTTTAATGACTGAACATGTGTGGTTGTGGCCCCTAAGTTTACAGATTGATTGAAACCTAGTTTTTGACCAACACCTGCAACAATGATTTCATTATTATAATTTGTTATTGTTCCCATTTGGAGTTGAAGGTCAGATGGTAACATGTATAACCCGATTCCAACTACAAAGTCAACTTTTGATCTGGCATATCTGAGTACGTCTTGGTAGCGTTGTATGCTTGATGGGAGATCAACTGATGAATTTACTGAATCTTCAAGATTTGCAAGAAACTGTTTTTGTGCTTCAAACTTTCCACTTCCATTCAAAATGTTTGATTTTGTTAGTGATTGTGCACCTAGTATACACCAGACATATGTTCTGATTGACTCATTTACGCGCTCGACTCCCGCTTGAGTAAACCCGTCAGATTTATCTAAAATAAATGTGGTCCAGGCGTTAGACTGTTTCTGTTCTATTGATCCTAACCAGACTTCAGATTTTGATGAGAATGAAGTGTAACCAGGGTAATAATCTTGAGGGTATTGTCTGTGACTCAAAGCGTAATACAATGTACCCATGCCTTTGTGATCATCAAGTTTTTGTGTGAAGTCATACTTAGTGCCAGGGTTAATGTTAAATTCAATACAGATGCGTTCAAATGCTTTCATATCCATGGGGTTATTAAACCTGTTGAAATTGGATTCAGTTGGTAGTGGTGTATGAAGTTCTGACAGTATACGTCTAAGCTGGTAATAAACATGGAAACGGTAGACAGACCTAATCAGTTTGTTTGAGTGATTCAAATGATCTGTGAATGAAACACCACAGCCTGTAGTTGAACATAGTATTGCAAAGTTGAGTTGGTTTTGAAACATCTGTAGTGGACTTGAAGACCACTTTCTTGCAGTAGAGTCATCTGTTATTGGAGGGTTTAGGTAATGGTCAAACGGATTCGGTACTTTGACTTGAAATAGATCTTGTACGCTTGCGTCAGACACAGCTATGTCAAGCTGATTTAGTTGAATTATTTTCTGTTCATAAGTAGGTGCGACATTGTATTTGGCATCCACATTAAATTGAAATGCGTTTGTAGTGGTGATGGTTGGTGATTTAAATTCCATCCTTTTTTATATGAGATAATAAAAATGTTTATTACCTTAACAAATCTTGACACAAGCAAACCAGTGTGGTTAACTAATGGGATTGATAATCGTGATGGTAGCAAGGCTGCAGCTATCCATGAATTGTTCTACACAGTAAAATGGTTTAATGTTGAGGATGATATATATAATAAAGTAAATTTAGATGGTAAGACTGAAGCTTTACCACCCGGGTATTATGACTTTTGTACTATAGCTGAATGGTTTCAAAGTAAATTTAAAATTAAAGCAACTTTAAATCCAGCTAACCTACTTGTTACATTAGAATTTCCCACACAAAATTGGTTAAGGATCTCAGATAGATTTGCATATTTACTTGGATTTTATATTGACGAAGATTGGTATAGATCAGATGATTTAGGTGAAGCTATGTCTGGTATTATAACAATGAAGACAAAAAGACTTAAAATAACTGGAAAACGTCCTGTCAATTTGTCAGTACACACAGTACTAAATGTTTATTTGAAAGAACTAAACACATCTGAGAATGTTCACAATGGAAAGCCTTCAACTTTGTTGAGATGCTTACCTACTGGAACTGCTCCGTATTGTGAAAGTGTAGTTGTTAGATTTCCTAATTTGCAGTTTAAGAAATTAGGTTCTAGTTTCTTTGAGTCACTGAGTATATCTGTAACTAATCAGGATGACAAACCAGTTCTTATGCATGATTTTAGTGTAGTGTTAGAAGTTAAATAATTTTATTTTTGTTTATAAAAATGAGTGGTCTTGGTCCGAAGCGAACAATCATACCAGTTGCGTGTCCAGTAACAGAGTTGAAAGATTTGGCAGACGTACAGGATTTTGAGAAGGAAGGGGAAATTGGAGAAATATATGGTTTTGAACTTGATTCAAATGGCATGTACAAGAGGAAAGTAATTGTTGACATGAAAGACGGTGAAAAACAGATTCCTAAACTTGGTCAGCTGCGTGATGTTACTGTACCTACTCCACCTGTAAATAATTCGCCCTACAACTTAATACATGTGGGTAGTAAGTGGGTGGTTTCACCTGTGCCTGTTCCACCACCCACAATTGACTGGGACATAAAGTTGGAATTTATTAGTCCTTATGTATACACTGATGACGAAGGTGCCTTAGTGTTTAGGAAGGTTGTTAACTCGGGGCCGCTTATTGTAAGCCTTGTTCCAAGCTTTGCCCCAGACAACAATAGCAGAGAAAAACTGAAAGTTGAAAATTATGAGAGACGGAGATATCTTCTTACAACTAGAAAGGGTAGATCAGATACTTCTGTTGTGTTTATGCCAGCAAGCTTAGTCGTGGCTAGAGAAGTAACAATAGTATTTGAAATTATCATGAAATCAGTAACTACTGCTAAAGAGGCTCAAATTGCACAGGGAATTAAACTTACATGGGATGAAACAGTAACAGAATCAACAAAGGTCTTTATTGCTATTACAAAAAATAATGATGTTATTAATGTTTCGAGCAGTGTTCCAGCTGTCAAGGTGGTGGTCGACAAAACAACTTTTGTTCGTCTAACTTACATAAACCTTGAACACATTGATCTTGTTGCATTTTATTATGCCAGCAAATTGTATACTTATGAAGAGTTGCAAAATGTAATTGCTGATTAAATAAAAAAAAATATTTGTGTATAAAAAAAAATGGTAAACTTCTATCCGCAACTACCAACGCTTGATCCGACTGAAACAAATGTGATGACTAAAACAACGCTTGCGCCTGATCCACATATGCCAATTGCTTCAGATAAAACATTACAGGCAGATGCATTCAGATTAAATAATATTACAGAAGCTTTGAAATATTTGGAAAGTGAAGAGGCTAAGTACTCACGGTGCAAAAGACGGTATAAGACCGTTTTCAATTCTGTTCAAAACACTTCTATGGCTATTGGTGCAGTTTCAGCTTCATGTTCTGTAGGGGGTATTGTTCTGTTCGCCACAGGAATTGGGAGTTTGGCTGGAATAGCAGTTGAGGGTGTTAGCGTTGCTACATGCCTGGCTTGTTTTGGTTTGGAGGCCTTGAACAAAAGGTTTCACACAAAATTACAGAAACATGAAGCATTGAGTACGCTGGCTGGTGCAAAGCTGAGCAGTATGAAACTTATTATCAGTAAGGCATTGAACGATAATTTTATTGATGACGAAGAATTTAAGCGGGTCCAGGATGATTTAAATAACTACAAGAAACAAAAATCTGAAATACAGAATAAGATGCGTAGTCAATCTCCTGTGAATGTTGAAGAACTTAAGGCCAGTTTTTTAGCAGAGGGAAAAAGGATAGGGGTACAGGAAACTACAGAAAAACTACACAATCTTTTAAGCAAATAAAAATCAGATTTGGTAATCGTTTATTAATGTCATACACTTCACAGAAAAATGCCATGCCACCTAACTATTTAACCCCATCAGCACCACCACCACCTGACTATTACTAAAAAAAAGTTTTTTCATTGTCCTTGTATCTTGACAAATCTGTCCGAGTAAGTTGTGACTTAAGTTGTGACTTGAGTCAAGAACTTACAATTTGTTGTGTTTAAGTTCTTATAAGTTCTTGACTTAAGTCACTTAATAACTAATTATAGGTTCTTAAAAGGTTACCTGTAAAGTTATTTGTCAGTTATAATTGACTTTGGAAAATTTGTTATCAAGTATTTGTAGGTAACTTAAATAATTTGTTATCAAGTGCATATAGCAATAGTGTTTTTTTTTGTGTGTGTGTGTGTGGCTATTATTTAAATAACTATGTTTTGGGGGGTATTGGCACAGAGGCAATGAAAAAAAAATGTTCTTGGAATCTTATATTTTATATCTCTAACACACACAAACACTCACACGCATACACATGCACTCACACACACACACACACATGCACTCATACACACACGCACGCACGCAAACACGGACGCACATACACATATAAACACATGCATACACATGCACTCACACACACACACACATGCACTCATACACACACGCACGCATTTACACAGACGAACACACGCACGCATACATACATACACACGCATTCACACAAACACTCACACACACATACAGACACGCACACACGCATACACACACACACACACACACAAACACTCACACGCATTCACACAGACGAACACACACACATGCACTCATACACACACGCACGCACGCATACATACATACATACATACGCACGCATTCACACAGACGAACACACACACGGACGCACGCACACGCTGTCACAAACATGCGCTCATGCACACAAACACTCACACGCACACGCACTCACACACACACGCACACACACAAACACTCACACATACCTACAAACACACACACGCATAGACAAACAGACAAACAAACACAAAATCTTTATTCTGCATGAATATTGTAGACTCGTCCGCAAAACACCGCGGGCCGTATGACACGCGATACACAACCTGTGTACTCAAATCGACACTGTGCACTTCGTCCCGTCACTAAGGCTCTACGTCATGTGTTTACGTTAGATACCTGTCCCACAGTGGGGGACGAATCGCTAAGGACATACGTCATGTGTTTACGTTAGATACCTGTCCCCCAGTGGGGGACGAATCGCTAAGGACATACGTCATGTGTTTACGTTAGATACCTGTCCCCCAGTGGGGGACGAATCGCTAAGGACATACGTCATGTGTTTACGTTAGATACCACGATATGAAGGCTTGACTAGGGCGCTGAGTGATTTATAAATCAATTATTAAGATACAATGCAAAAAAAACACATTTCTTTGACAGCGTGCTACAAGTGGGCTGACCAGGGTGCCGTTTTGTAAATCAATTATTCAGATACAAAGCCAAAATCATCTTTCTTTGCCAGTGTGCTACAGGTATACCCCACCGTCTGTCTTGTTACTAAAACCTATGTAAAATCCGTTTTCAATTCACTTGCAAAAAGCAAGCTACTTGCATGAGCGCGGCGAAAACACCTCACACTTGGTCCATAACATTTTGAATAATACAAACATAAAAAGCATGGTTACGGGCCGTTAAGGCCACGCCAGAGCCTTTGTGCAACGTGACAACACAAACAACAAATAAGATTATGGTCCTCCAGAGCCTTTTCGTTCAATTTCAGTTCTGAACAAGGTTACGGACCGTTTAAAACAAAAGGTTACGAGCATTTAAAGCCGCGCCAGAGCCTTTGTTTTAAACAGCAATATTATGGTTCTTTTGGTCGTGCCAAAAACTTTTGTTCAAATTTCAGTACTGAACAAGTTTATGAACCGTTCAAAACAGTAGGTTACGGGCCTTTTAAGCCACGCCAGAGCCTTTGCACAAACAAAACAAACAATAAACAATGTTACAGACCAGCGTTAGGGGTTTTTCCAAAAATCGGCTATTTCCTGTATTTTCAGCATTTGTTCAATTTGCTCCCGCAAACTAAACACCTTTCGGAAAGACAGTGCAAGAAAATGAAATTTGGGGTACCCTCGTAGCAGCCTGGCTAGAACACACAACCGATGAGCATACGACTTGGAAATTTTTACGTTTACTTTTAGCCAATCTGGCCAGTTCAATTTAGTTTGTTTTCGTATTTTCTGTATTTTAAGGATTTCGGAACCTTGGATTAGCCACTCTCCATAGCAGATTGAAGCTGAAATGTTTAGGTGTTTGGTTCCCTGAAGTATTTTGTAGCCGTCTTCCAAATTCTTTTTTAACATGTCTAAAGTAAATATGGTCAAATCGCAATGTTCTACTCTACTGCACGCAGGCGGCTTGCCATCAGAAAGATTTTGTCTAAAGAACAAATCTAGTTCTTTTGGTTCTTTATTTGTTTTTTGTTTTTTCGAACCACTGTTGAGTATATCACTCAAATTTCCAAGTGGTTTCCCCGGTTTTTCAAGCCAAAATTCCGGAGCTTTGTTCAAAACGGAATGAATGAAAGCGGTCATTTTTTCATGGTATTCACCATGAGATTGCAAGATTGTCACCTCTTCCTGAGTCCAATTCATTTTCTAAAATGAGCGAATGTTAGTGAGTGTAGCCTGGGTAAATAAAACTAGACCGGTCTGGTTAACTATTGAACAGTAAGACTGAGCGCAACTTATCCAGACTAACCGCGAGGCCTGTCTTGTTTCTAAATGTGACAAATTAAACAGACAAACTATCGATCTTACCGTCGTATATATTCACAAGATTTATCGATCACTGAATATCACCTCTGAGAATCAAGTCAGTCCTCAAAACACGTCTGTCTCCTTCAAAGCCCGCTTAACAGAAAGAACAGACCGGCTTGGTGTTTACAAACTAACATGTGACCGTTGCCAGGAGCCGACGGCGGTTAGTGCGTGGTCATGTCTAAGGGAAGTAACTGTGTATGTCGTTTTGCTTTATAACCAAAAGTTACATCCCTTTTGTCTGTGCTATCGGAAATACCTGTAATTGACTAAGTAATCAATAAACTACGCATTGTAGAATGAACACACTTACATAACCGATGGGTTAATTAGCTCATGTGTTAACCCCCTGTTGGTATTACTCTGCTGAGAGGTACATAAAATGGTGATTGTTCAAATAATAATGCAGTGGCGTGTTCAGTAGCGGACGGAAATTTAGACAAACATGCCGAGGCTCTGAAAAAATTGGGCGGCGGAAAGGCGTGGAAATTTGTGGTCTCAAAATCCCGGAATTTTGGGATAGATATAAATTGTCGAAAAACACCCACAACTCCCCTCTCTCCTTCACATATTAATAATTAAGGGGTTAACTCAGTCATAGTGTTAATAATACTTCAGTCCTCTCTTTCTTTCTCTCTCTCTTAATTAGCTCATATGACCGCTACCGCAATGTTACTATGTACGTACACACAGCCCATTGCTAGCACTCTGACTGGGATTGCCTTTTATCTGTGCATGACTAGAACGCGGCCCGCCTACACTGAAATAATATATGTAAAGCGAATAAAAGATATTTACCATGTCGCAATGATATTGACAGAATTCTTCAGAGGTGAAAACGTTTTGCACAATCACCCTTAAATATGTACAAGCACTACCTTGTATGCATTAAATTGAAAGATTGACCCCGAGATATGCTTAAGTGCTCCCTCATAGTCTATTTATCAGAAATTTGACCTCGGAACATGTTAATAGGTTTGGATAAATGACAACACTGTCGCATTAAGAAGTTAACAGCCAATCCCCCTATGAGCTCCTCACACAGAGAGAGAGAGAGAGAGATTCGCTTTGTCAACACAGACATAGACTGGTGTCTATGACAAGACTCCACTCATGTGAAACTTATACATTTAAATCAGCCTCCTCTCAGCGAGTAAGTTGCAGGAGTCTTAATCTGTGGCGCATGTCATTTTGTAAGCCAGCTCACCTGTTTACCCACCTGTGTTGTCTAATCGTTGCCACGCGCCACACAGTTGAATGCTCCTTTGTGGCACGTCACTATTCAATGCGAGAGGGGACACTTTTATGAATAAGCCGGCTCTAAGGCTTTTGAAAAGGCTATTACTGAGAGGTGTCATACACTCAGAGTTGCCAACCCCCAAATTTTTTTTCAGTAGTCAAAATGTAGAATTTCAGTAGTTTTATGACAATTTCAGTAGTCAATGCGCGTCAATTTCAGTAGTCAATTTCAGTAGTCAATGCGCGTCGCAGTGATGCATTACTAATGTAACTATACACAAACACAAAGGCAGGCAGAATACACATGACATTTAATGACATAAAAAACACTGACAAAGTGCCATACTTGGAAAAGATTTTATAAGCACAGCAGCTTCATGACATACTTGCAATGCTGGACAAACACAAGCTTCAATCTGGGGATCACTTAGACAGGGCAGTCCTCGTTGCTGCCTTACATTTCTTCAACACTATATCTGACAGTTTCGTTTCATATAAGGGCACACCCTACATGTTGGTATCCGGAAACATTTTTTTGCACAAGTTGTTGAAATGGTCCGCTACGGATGCAGGTAGATTGTGTTCCGCTACAAAAGTGGTGAACAGTGTTTCAGTCCGGATGACAGATAAGTCTGTTTCTTTGAAAAAAAACAGGAAGAGACTGAGATGGCACAAATTTTTCTGGATCACAATGGCTTCGGCTTTTGTGGTGACTTCCATTGACGTGCCGGGTCACATCGTTTAATCCTCCATCAGGCATGCCTACCCACAATTTGAAGTTTCAGTATTAGCCATTTGAAATTTCAGTAATACTATTAAAATTTCAGTAATACTATTATTATTGTTACCTATTATTTCTGCACTTTTTTATATTGTGCCTTTTATATTAGCACGAGCGCAAAAATAAAAATGACACAACACACACATCACTGACCAGGACACATATAGTTTGCACATCTCTGTAATGGGTTAAATAATGGTTGGGCGCCCTCCCCCCCCCCCCCCCTCTCCTCCACTTAATTTTTTTTAAAAACTTGCACATTGCGAAATTTTCTGATCATTGCACTTAGGTCCAACCAAGGGAAAGCAGACACTGACAGGTTGGTTTAAATAAAGGGACGTAATCAAGCAAATTGTTCTAGTGTGCTTACTCCCCTTGTTATTGTTTTAATTTGACTAACTCCAACATTTACTTTATTTCTAGATTTAAAAGGCAACTACTATTAATGATAAATTAGGAAATCATATAAATTATTATTTTATGTACCCAATTTAACAAAATAATTGCATTTTTTGTCAGTTAGAATATCTTTTATTGTACAACTTCACCCACAGCTTTAAACTAAAATAAACACTTGGATTATGTTAACAACAACGATATTTATGATGCAGAGAAAAATTCATATAATTTGAAAAAAAAGAATACGGCATATACGACCTGTCGTCGGCCTGTGGTTGGCCGTGACAGGTTTCCGAGATTGTTAGGTGCATTCCAACCGGCTTCAATGATTGGTTCAAAGCCTAACACACACTGGAAGCTGTGATCAGCAACTTAGTTGGGTGAATGTGACCTTGACTCGGCAGGCAGCCTACACTGTAGCCACAGGCGCTCAACGAACCCTTAAAAAAAAATTTAACTATTGATTTTGCTTTTCCGTAGTATTTTTACTACTTCCGTAGCTCCGTAGTAACACATCTACTTCCGTAGTAAAGTACGGAAATTCCGTAGTGGTTGGCAACTCTGTACACTCAAGAGAACAGCATGTTTCGAAGTTGACTTAATATACTCATGACTGGTTCCCGAGAAATCAAACGGTGGTCATACTCTGCACTATACAGGCAGCTGGAAAACAGTTTGATAAGAAACTAACAAGTAATATCTTACACACACACACAAACAGACACATAAACAAACACACAAACAAACAGGCGCACACACACACAAACAAACAAACAGACGCACACACACACACATACACTCATGTAAATGCAATTCACCGTAAGCCTGAGTCTAATCTGCCAGGTGTCGTCACAGCTGAACGCCTTTTGTGAGCCGATAAACAGCTATTCAATAGAGGGGACACAAGCCGCAATGCGACTGTGCTTTTTGAAAGGCCTTTCACAGCTACAGCCTTTACAAATCACGGAGTGGTGTCAAAAATCAACAAGGGGACATATTACTTTTCAAAAGAGAGAGTGTCAATTACAAAACGGTTTTACAAGTGGGCTTATATACTCATAAGCCTTTCAATTACTAAGTGTTGCCATGTTTAATACACTCTGTGTATTCTGTGGGTCGTCATTTAACAAGTAGAGGGTTTACAGGACTACTTAATATACACAAAACCTTTCATCTTTGTTGGAATAACACACTCCAGTCCACTTGATAAAGACTGGTGCCAAGTAAACTTATTACTTATTAACAAGTTGCAACTAACTTAAAGAACCTGCAGAGGTTACCTTTAAGTTAACCCTTTGAACCCGGCAAACCGCTCTAGCGGTTGGCGGCTTCATATACCGTTGAACCCGCCAAACCGCTACAGCGGTGTCAGGTGTTTCATATCCCGCGCCTGGTGACGCACGAGCCTCGCTGCGCGTGTGGTGACCTCGCCCTTTGCACTGACACATCCTGTTTACACTCAGTACACGGCCTGACAGTAGTACGCACGTTCGTCTGTGGTATGCGGTCAGCTTTGCGGCGCTAGCGTGGGAATTACGGTCGGAATGGCGAGTGGATGTCTAGATATTTGGAGTGATACAATTTTGTGTTTGGAGACATGGTTTCAATAGCAGATAGTTTTGGTGTATTGGGACATGTGTGCCTACCTACCGCGTGGCAGCATAACCACGTGTTGGCAGTGTCAGCTGGAGCGATCGCCGTTTGAGGCACTGACAACGGCAATGACTTACAGCTTGATTCTAATGCTGAATTCAGAGGTTCTAATTGATATTCCGTTTTTTTTTATGCCACACCTTGGTGCACCTGTAGGTAACTCTGTGGACACCAACGACACACATTGGTCACATGTGTTGTACGTGTACAGTCTTTACAACACTGGTACTTCCATCCGATCATGTACGAGACACAACACAGACACACTGATCATCATTCGATGCCGCTTATTACATGTTGTCTAGACCGTGGATATACCTTATCAGTGGCAGGTGTAAACATTGATATCCGGTGACAAGGTAGGGGTCTTACGTTGTATCGGAATGCTGGAAATGCATGGACACTTATGTGTCACACTAACAGACACCCTATTTAGTGATGCATGTTAAGTACCAGCGACCTGTCATGCACAAAAGACTTTTTTTTTAAAGTTTATTGTCACCTGTCACTATTTTTGTCACCAGGCATTACGACACACGTGACACAGTGTGGTCAAATGCATAAAACGGTAGTCCATCCAATGGCAAATCTGTACATACATACCTTTATGGGGATATCTGTTGTAAAGTATTATTTACAAATATTTTACAGTGCAATCCGATTTTCAACATAAATTTCTCAAATAAAGTCAGGGCTGAAGGGTATATAGATTTCTTATTTACTCAGGGTTCAAAGGGTTAATTGATATAAGAACTATTAACTACTCACCATAAGAACTTACTAATTACTTACCCTAAGTTTTTACAAGTACTTAATAACAACTTGACTCTAGTCACATTATACTCATTTTTTTTTTTTTCCAAGATACAAGGGCAACGAAAAAACTTTTTTTCTCAATAATATTCTGGTGGCGCAGATGGGGTTGAATAGACTGGTCTAAGCGATGTAAGAAGCTCTCTCTGTAAAGTGTATTTCATTATGAAATGATTACCAAAACTGATCTTTATTTGCTTGAAAGTAGATTGTATAGCTTCTCTGCAGTCTCTTTTGCCCTAAGCTGTTTTCCTTTTTCTAAAAATCTGGCTTTCAGCTCTTGAACATTTACGGGAGATTGACTACACATTTTATTGTGTATTTTGGACTTCTGTTTCTTATAATTGTTTAAATCATCCTGCATTCTCTTAAATTCAATATCGTCAATAAAATTATCATCCAATGCCTTACTTATAATCAGTTTAAAACTACTGAGTTTTGCTCCAGCCAGAGTACTTAACGCTTCATGTTTTTGTAATTTTGTGTGAAATCTCTTGTTTAAGCCTTCCAAACCAAAGCATACCAAGCCTGCGGCAATGCTAGCTCCTTCAAGTCCAACACCAATTAAAGCACCGATTCCGGGTGATATCAATACGATGCCTCCTACAGATAATCCAGCTGAAACCATACCCGTAACCATTGAACTGTTTTGTACACAATTGAAAACGGCCTTATACCTTAAACGGCCTTTGCACCTTGAGTATTTTGCCTCCTCTCCCTCCAAATATTTCAAAGCATCTGTAATATTTATTAGTTAGTTATTTGGGTTTAACGCCGAGCAGGCAACTAAGGCCATCTCACGGCGGGAAGGGTAAAAATCTGGTCAGCCAGACTAAAAGAAAGGTCTTAAGACATGCTGTAAATATACCTTAAAAAATATGTCAGGCTAAAATGTCGCACAGGTCTTTAAAGAAAATGTCGGAAGACTCTCAAAAAGGTCAAAATAATTGAAACATCATAATCTATAAACGCTCAAATCTTATTAAAAATATGGCACTCTCTCAGAAAACTGAAGATCTTGTCTGGGGGCACATCCCGGAACAAAACCTTCAAGGAGTCTGCCGTGAAATGTTTACACCTTGTGTCGATTAGATCAGCACAAGACAACAAAAAGTGTTGAACAGAGTACTGCTCGTCGCAGGCATAACACCATGGACGCTCCTCCTGTTTAAGTAAATAAGAGTGCGTAACATACATGTGGCTGATGTCAAGCCGAGCCAGGACAGTCTCCTCACGGCGGCTGCTGCAGCGATAAGGTAGACCGTCGGACAACTTAGGAAGGGCTTCATGCAGCTTGTTAGCTTCCTCTTTGTCCCACTCGGACTGCCACTCACGGGCTATGTACGCACTAGCCACATGTCTAAAATCACTATATACAGTCTGTGTGTCAGGGACAGGGTCATTGCGGGCATCGTTGGCAGCAGAATCTGCGATCCTGTTGCCTTCGATGCCCACATGCCCTGGCACCCAAATAAAAATGATATCATAATATTCCTTCATCAAGTCCGCGTGGAGCTCTCTGATCTGCACCAGCAGTGGGTGGTCATTTCCCGTGCCCTGAAGGGCCTGCAGGGCAGAAAGAGAGTCAGACAGAATCAGGAAGTTCCTTTCTCTAGATCGATAAGCATGCTTGAGTGCCAGCAGAACCGCCTGCAGTTCCGCACTAAATACAGATGAGTGGTCTGGGAGGCGGTGCTTAAATGGGCGTCTAGGATGGCGAGAGGACACTGCGGCCGCAGCCACTCTCCCATCCTCAGACTTTGACCCATCGGTATAGATGCGACAATAGCCAGGAAAAATTGAAAGCAGTTCATTGAGGCTCTGTTGGTATATGGCTGGTGGAGTAGAGTCTTTCTTGTGGGCAGTCAAGTCCAGCAAAATGTCAGGAACTGGTAAGAGCCAAGATGGAGTGATGTGTTGCAGGGATTCCGAAACTCTGTCCAGGTCCAATCCGGCCGCCTGCAGATGAGGTCGGACACGGAAAAAAAGTGGATGGACAGCTCCCGGATGGGTATCGTAAATCTCTGCAAACGATGGTTTAAAAACACAATCATAGGCAGGATTGTCTGGATGGGCCTTCAGTTTCAGAACGTAGCTGAGCATGAGGCGGATGCGGCGGAGCTTGAGAGAAGGCTCCCCTGCCTCGGCATACAGAGTAGGAACTGGAGACGTCCTGAAGGCCCCAAGACATATCCGCAGACCCTGATGGTGAATTGTGTTCAGACGCTGTAGCACAGACTTGGAAGCTGAGCCATACACCACAGAGCCGTAATCCAGTTTGGACCGAACAAGGGCCCGGTACAGACGAAGTAAGACAGTACGGTCCGCACCCCAGTCAGTACGACCGACGACACGAAGAATGTCGAGAGCCTTCTGACAAGAGGTTCTAAGGTAATTAATATGGTTGCGGAAGGTAAGTCTTTTGTCAAAAATGACCCCTAGAAACTTTGCCTCCTCGGCCACCTTAATTGGCACTCCAGCAATGCTCAGGCTAGGTTCTGGAAAAATTTTCGTCTGGTTAGTAAAATGCACACAAACAGTCTTGGAGGGCGAGAACTTGAATCCATTGAGAGACACCCACCGCTGGATGCGATCAACGCACAGCTGCAAGCGCCTCTCAAGGGACGCAAGTCCTCGACCACGTGCGCACAAAGCAAAGTCGTCAACAAACAAAGAGCATTCAGAATCATCCTTGACAGCCTTTACAATGTTATTAATTTTAATACTAAATAAAACAGGAGATAGAATGCTGCCCTGTGGGACACCCATCTCCTGTTCAAAGGAGTCGGAGAGGGTGGAGCCCACACGGACATGGAACGACCGGTTAGTCAAAAAATTGTGAATAAAAATGGGCAGGTGCCCTTTAAAACCCATGTCCAACAAGTCAGACATTATGCCATACTTCCAGGTAGTGTCATACGCCTTCTCAAGATCGAAGAAAATTGCATAGACATGCTGCTTGTTGACAAAAGAATCTTGAATAAATGATTCAAAGCGGACTAAATGGTCAGTTGTACTATGGAAGCGCCGGAAACCGCACTGGAGGTCTGTGAGGAGACCCTGTGACTCAAGATGCCACACCAGGCGGGCGTTGACCAGGCGCTCCATAGTTTTACATAAACATGATGTCAAAGCGATAGGCCGGTAGTTGCCCGGGTCGGAAGGATCCTTACCCGGCTTGGGGATCGGTACAACCACAGCCTGGCGCCAATACGGCGGAAAATGACCAGTTCTCCAGATATGGTTAAAGGCCTTGAGAAGTACAAGGAGTGACCTCTCAGGCAGATGCGTTAGGAATTGATAGTGGACGGTATCTAGGCCAGCAGCAGAGTCATTACATTTCTGCAAAGCTTGCTGCAATTCTGATAATGTAAACGGGACATTATAGTCTTCTGAGTTATCGGACTCAAAATCACAAATACGAGACTCTCGTTTCTCCTTCTCTCTCTGGAAGATTGATTGATTGATTGTACATTGCTTAACGTCCCGACAGCAACAAGGCTTTCTCAGGACGTGCCTGCACTGCTTGTGAAAAAAGAAAAAATAAACAGAACATTGAATGTATGTCGCCAGCCGGTCAAATACGTTAAATAAACCTAACACATGGGGCCTAAATAAAGCTAAGACCATTTAGCAACACACATCCAATATCAAGAGCTACAGGCAGTGCAGACAGTAGGGAGAGTTTTAAAAAGGCAAATACAGGTGAATGGACAAAGGGTAGACAGAAACACATGCCCCAGAATAGAGAGAAAAACCCACCCTGTGGGGCTGACCAGGGTGACCATGGGAACTAAAAAATACCTAACCCCACCCAAGTCCCCCAGGGCAGACCCAGGTGGGGTCTCTCTGGAAGAAAGGTGAATAATGGTCCGTTGAAGAATTATGGGCAATGGTGGAGGCAAGCAAATTGGCCACAGCTTTTTTATCTGTAACCAAACTGGCACCATCTTTAAGATGGCCAACAGAAGCTGAGCCACCTCTGCCCCTAATTCTCCGAACAGCCTTCCATACTTTCTGGGACGGAGTCCGAGAAGTTAAAGATGAGACGAAGCGTCTCCAGGAAGCATGGCGTTCACGTTTAAAAATGTAACGGGCTTTCGCCCTCTGTCTTTTAAAGGTTAAAATATTCACTTGCGACGGATTACGGAAAGCACGTCGCTGAGCAGATTTGCGCGCTATTTGGGCCTTGCGGCACTCTTCGATGAACCATGGTACTCTCGGCTTTCGAGGGACTGATGCGGAAGTTTTAGGGATGGTTTCACTCGCTACGTCCAACAAAATAGTAGTAAAAGAAGAAATAGGTTCTTCAGATGACATGACCACCTCCCCTGTAATACGAGACTGACAGAGGGAGGCGAACAGAGGCCAGTTAGCTTTCTTAAGATTCCAGCGCCCCACCGGCGGATCCTCCCCACAGCTGACCGATGACAGGACTACTGGGAAGTGGTCACTACCACACAGGTCATCGTGAACCTTCCAGTCAAAGTCCAGCATGAGAGAAGGATCACACACAGTGAGGTCTAGAACAGAACTAGATCCGGAACCTGAGTTAGAGTATGTAGGTGAGCCATCGTTAAAGACACATAGGTTAAGTTGAGAAATAACATCTTCTAACATCTGACCTCTGCCATCATAGTGGTCACTACCCCAAAGGTGAACGTGACCATTAAAATCCCCCATGAGAATAAAGGGAGGGGGCAGTTGATCAACTAAATTAAAAAAAATCATTACTACAGACCCGCAGGCATGGTGGCAGGTAAATACTGCATATGGTTATGGTCTTCTTCAAGGTAACCCGAGCTGCGACAGCCTGAAGACAGGTGTCGATGCTAACGGGGCTACATAAAATTTGGCTACTAATGAGAAGAGCCACTCCACCCGAGCGCCTCTCCGAATCAGAGCCTTTATGTATAACGTTAAAACCATTAAAGGACACAGGGTCAGAAGTCTTCAGGTAAGTCTCCTGAAGAGATATTACTGAGGGGTTATAGCACTTGACTAAAAGACGTAATTCCTCAAAGTTAGCTTGAAAACCACGACAATTCCACTGAAGCAGAGAGTCCATGATTATGTCTTATCTGGGGGTGCGGAGTTTTTCCCCCCTTTTTCCTTTGCCTTGGAAGGAGTCGGAGAAACAGAGGGGGGCCGGCTCCCGGGCCTCCTCTGGTTCTTAGGAGATGAAGGGGGTGGAGCTGCCGCAGCATCGGCAACTTCCACTCCCTCCATCTGCTCCTCCAATGCAGCATATTTGTTTTGAAGGGGGACAACAGTGTTCCCCTTCTGGGCCCGTGCGCACGGCGGTCCCATAGATTTCTTAGACTTCTGGTCCTGGGCAGCGGTCCTGCCGCTAGAGTTAGCGGCCTTAGAAGGCTGACCAGAGCCAGAAACCTTTGGTGTTGACAAACTAGCAGGTTTGGGTGGGGGCTGAGGCTTAGGGGCAGCAGAAGGCGGTCCCACCAGACCGGTAGCGTCCACCCTCTGCGTTCCCTGGCTCCTCGTCACCACCGGAGGAGGGTTACTCTCCAGGGGTGAGAGGATCCGAGGCTCCGCCCCCAACCAAGAAGTTGGGGTTTGACAAGAGAAGTTTTTGGTGGGGCGCTTGCCTGCCACCGCAGCGCTGAAAGTATACACAAAGTTGTTATTTGAGTTTGGCGCCGCCTCAGCTGCACCAGGACTGTCAACCAGTTTTTTTGCGTCCGCAAAGGACAGCCCCTTCTCCACACGCACCTGCTGAATCCTGCACTCGGAGATCCAACGAGGGCACTTCTTGTCCGAAGCCATATGCGCCCCCTGGCAATTCACACACAAAGGGATGGCTGTGCAGGACTCAGCAGAGTGTCCGGGCTTAGTGCAACGGGCGCATAGAGCCTCTGCCTGGCGGCATGTCTTCTGCCCATGGCCATACTTTTGGCACTTAAAGCACCGAAGGGGGAGAGGGACGTACTTTTTCACTTTTAGGGAGTAGTAACCTCCCCAGATGGTAGTATGAGCTGTGGGGGTGCCAAACGTCAGGATGATGGTAGGGAGACGGATCTCCCTACCACCTCGTTTGGAAATGAATCGCCTGACGTAGGTCACCCCCTGTGATTTAAGGTTCCATACAAGTTCATGTTCAGACAGTTCGGCCAATGCTTGATCTTTAATCACTCCTCTAGAGGAATTCCTGGAGTGTCTCCGATGGAGGAGAGCCTCAGTAGCCCATTGGAGTGTGCCCGGGTATGGCACTCTACCAACAAGTCACCAGACCTGAGGCGCTGGGCCTCAGGCCTGCCAACACGGCTCCTGAGGGTCTCCCCTACCAGGAAAGGGTGCAGCTTGGAAACAGGCTTCTCTTTAACTTTGCTGTGGATAATGAGAAAGCGAGGCCAGGCGGCCGACGCCTGAGGTGTCGCTTCCTCACAGTCAGAGTCAGTATCGTTCTCAATGACAATGTCGGCGGCTATGTGCCGCTTTGGTGCTAGTTTTGGTTTTTTTGATATTTTCCATATTATAGTATGATAGATATTCATCCCCCGGGGGTCCCCGCCCGCCACCGAGCCCAACAAGGGAAAGTGCAATTGTCGGCGGGTCTCCAGCCGACGCACAATGGAGACTGCCCGAAAGATATACTCAAGGGGGTAAGCCCGATTGAACCGTTTGAGCCACCGCCTTCTATCACACTGTTGAATGCAGGGGAATACTGGCGTAAAGCACCTAATCAGCATCAGAGGCTATAGCATGGTGCTCCGTATAACAACCCACATGTCAACAGGGGGATAGGGCTCGACGTGACAAGAGCCGATTGACTAGGCCGGTACGACTAGCCTCCCGTTTAGGCAGAAGTCAAGGCCAAAGTGGAGTGTTTCAGCCACCAGGATCCTCTTCTCCCCCGACACGGGTCTCCAAGCACGGCAAACACTTGGGATCCAAAGGACCAAAAGCTCACGCATATTTTTAAGGACCAATCCAACATGGTAAGACCTGGGTAAGCATCATCATCATCATCAGTCCCTTGCCCGAACTGGGCGTTGGGGGGACTGAAAGGCAGCAGCAACAGACAGTGCTCTCCACTGAGTTCTATTTTGGGCGGTGGCAAGCAAGTCTGACATCTCGAGTTCGGTCCATTCTTTTATGTTTGCGACCCAACTCTTTCTCTGACGACCTCGCCGACGACTTCCTTCGAGAGTGCCTTGGAGGATAGTCTTGGACAAGGTGTTGTGTCGGGTCACGTGGCCAAACCAAGCAAGCTTGCGCCGTTTCACGGTTGCCAGAAGGGGTTCATGTGGGCCCACCAGGGAAGTGACGATGCTCCGTACATATTCGTTGGTCTTGTGCTCGCGGTATGAGATGCGGAGCAACTTCCTCAGGCACTTGTTCTCAAAGGCCTGGATTTTCTTTTCTGAGTCTGCAAGCAGTGTCCAAGTCTCACAGCCGTAGAGTAGAACAGACACTATGAGGGACTTGTAAAGCCTGTACTTGATGGTGAAGCTGATGGAGTTACTTCGCCATATCCTGTCCAGCCTGGCCATTGCGGATGTTGCTGTACCTATCCTGATACGGATCTCTGCTATGCAACTACCGTCTTTGGACAGAGTGGCTCCCAAGTACTTGAAGCTATTGACCTCTTCTAGCTTTTGGCCATTCATGTGAATGTTGCTGCTGCTGTCGCTTGTGGTGTTGATCATCACTTTGCTTTTATCCGTACTGATCTCCATTAGTTAGTTAGTTAGTTATTTGGGTTTAACGCCGAGCAGGCGACTAAGGCCATCTCACGGCGGGATGGGTAAAAATCTGGTCAGCCAGACTAAAAGCAAGGTCTTAAGACAAGATGTAAATATAGATTAAAAATCTCAGGCTAAAATGTCGCACATGTCTGGAAAACAAACGTCTACAGACTCTCAAAAAGGGCAAATAAAAAAATTCACATAGTCTATGAATGCTCAGATCTTGTTAAAAATATTGCATTCTCTCAAAAAATTGAAGATTTTGTCCGGGGGAACATCCCGGAACAAAACCTTCAGGGAGTCTGCTGTGAAGTGTTTATATCTGGTGTCAATTAGGTCAGCACAATACAGCAAAAAGTGTCGAACAGAAAACTGCTCATCACAGGCAAAACACCATGGACGCTCATCCTGTTTAAGTAAGTAAGAGTGCGTAACATATGTGTGCCCGATGTGGAGCCGAGCAAGGACAGTCTCCTCACGGCGGCTGCCGCAGCGGAAAGGTAGACTGTCAGACAACTTAGGAAGAGCTTCATGAAGCTTGTTCCCTTCCTCTTTGTCCCACTCGGACTGCCACTCGCGGGCTATGTACGCACTAATAACAGGTTTAAAATCACTATAGACAGTCTGTGTGTCAGGGACAGGGTCACTGCGGGCACTGTTGGCAGCAGAATCTGCGATTCTGTTGCCTTCGATGCCCACATGGCCTGGGACCCAAATAAAAATGATGTCATAATATTCCTTCATCAAGTCCGCGTAGAGCTCTCTAATCTGCACCAGCAGTGGATGGTCTGTTCCCGCGCCCTGAAGGGCCTGCAGGGCAGAAAGAGAGTCAGACAGAATCAGGAAGTTCCTTTCCCGAGACTGATAGGCATGCTTGAGTGCTAGCAGAATGGCCTGCAGTTCTGAACTAAATACAGAGGAATGGTCAGGGAGACGGAGCTTAAATGGGCGTCTAGGATGGCGAGAGGACACTGCAGCCGCAGCCACTCTTCCATCCTCAGACTTGGACCCATCCGTATAAAGACGACAATAGCCAGGAAAAATTGAAAGGAGTTCATTGAGGCTCTGTTGGTATATGGCTGGTGGAGTACAATCCTTCTTGTGGGCAGTCAAGTCCAGCAAGATGTCAGTAACTGGTAGTAGCCAGGGTGGAGTGACGTGTTGCAGAGATTCCGAAACTTTGTCCAGGTCCACTCCGACGCCTGCAGATGAGGTCGGACACGGAAGGAAAGTGGACGGACAGCTCCCGGATGGGCATCGTAAATCTCTGCAAACGACGGGTTAAAAACACAATCATAGGCAGGATTTTCTGGATGGGCCTTCAGCTTCAGAACGTAGCTGAGCATGAGGCGGATGCGGCGGAGCCTGAGAGAAGGCTCCCCTGCCTCTGCATACAGACTAGGAACTGGAGATGTCCTGAAGGCTCCCAGACATATGCGCAGACCTTGATGGTGAATTGTGTTCAGACGCTGCAGAACAGACTTGGAAGCCGAGCCATATACCACAGAGCCGTAATCCAGTTTGGACCGAACAAGGGCCCGGTACAGTCGAAGTAAGACGATGCGGTCTGCACCCCAGTCAGTACGACCAACGACACGAAGAATGTCGAGGGCCTTCCGACAAGAGGTTCTAAGGTAGTTAACATGGTTGCAGAAGGTCAATCTTTTGTCAAAGATGACCCCCAAAAACTTAGCCTCTTCAGCCACCTTAATTGGCACTCCAGCAATGCTCAGGCTAGGTTCTGGAAAAAATTTCGTCTGGTTAGTAAAATGCACACAGACTGTCTTGGAGGGCGAGAATCTGAATCCATTGAGAGACACCCACCCCTGAATGCGATCAACACACAGCTGCAAGCGCCTCTCAAGGGACACAAGTCCTCGACCTCGTGCACACAAAGCAAAGTCGTCCACAAACAAAGAGCATTCAGAATCATCCTTGACGGCCTTTACAATGTTATTTATTTTAATGCTAAATAAAACAGGAGATAGAATACTGCCCTGCGGGACACCCATCTCCTGTTCAAAGGAGTCGGAGAGGGTGGAGCCCACACGGACATGGAACGACCTGTTGGACAAAAAATTGTGAATAAAAACGGGCAGATGCCCTTTAAAACCCATGTCCGACAAATCAGACATTATACCATGCTTCCAGGTAGTGTCATATGCCTTTTCAAGATCAAAGAAAATTGCATAGACATGCTGCTTGTTGACAAAAGCATCTCGGATAAAAGACTCAAAGCGGACTAGATGGTCAGTTGTACTACGGAAGCGCCGGAAACCACACTGGAGGTCTGTGATGAGACTCTGTGACTCAAGATGCCACACCAGTCGGGCGTTGACCAAGCGTTCCATAGTTTTACATAAACATGATGTCAAAGCTATTGGCCGGTAGTTGCCCGGGTCGGAAGGATCCTTACCCGGCTTGGGAATTGGCACAACCACAGCCTGGCGCCAAGATGGTGGAAAATGACCGGTTATCCAGATATGGTTAAAGGCCTTGAGAAGTACAAGGAGTGAATCCTCAGGCAGATGTGTTATGAGCTGATAATGGATGGTATCTAATCCAGCAGCAGAGTCAGTACATTTCTGCATGGCTTGCTGCAATTCTGAAAACGTAAAAGGGGCATTATAGTCTTCCAAGTTATCCGATATAAAATCACAAGCACAAGATTCTCGCTTCTCCTTCTCTCTCTGGAAGAAAGGTGAATAATGCTCTGTTGAAGAATTATGGGCAATGGTGGAGGCAAGTAAATTGGCCACAGCCTTTTTATCTGTGACCAAACTGGCACCATCTCTAAGATGGCCGACAGAAGCCGAGCCACCCCTGCCCCTAATTCTTCGAACAGCCTTCCAGACTTTTTGGGACGGAGTCCTAGAAGATAAAGATGAGACGAAGCGTCTCCAGGAAGCACGGCGTTCACGTTTAAAAATATAACGGGCTTTCGCCCGCTGTCTTTTAAAGGTTAAAATATTTGCTTGCGACGGATTACGAAATGCACGTCGCTGAGCAGATTTGCGCATTGTTTGGGCCTTGCGGCACTCTTCATTGAACCATGGTACTCTCGGCTTCCGAGGGAGTGATGTGGAAGTTCTAGGGATGGTTTCACCTGCAACCTCCAACAAAATAGAAGTAAAACAAGAAACAGGTTCTTCAGCTGACATGACCACCTCCTCTGTAAGACGAGACTGACAGAGAGAGGCAAACAGAGACCAGTTAGCTTTCTTGAGATTCCAGCGCCCCACCGGCAAATCCTCCTCACAGCTGACCGATGACAGGACTACTGGGAAGTGGTCACTACCACACAGGTCGTCGTGAACCTTCCAGGCAAAGTCCAGCATGAGAGAAGGATCACACACAGTGAGGTCTAGAACAGAACTAGATCCGGAACCTGAGTTAGAGTATGTAGGTGAGCCATCGTTAAAGACACATAGGTTAAGTTGAGAAAAAACATCTTCTAACATCTGACCTCTGCCATCATAGTGGTCACTACCCCAAAGGTGAGCATGACCGTTAAAATCCCCCATGAGAATAAAGGGAGGGGGCAGTTGATCTACTAAGTGAAAAATATCATTGCTACAGACCCGCAGTGATGGTGGCAGGTAAATACTGCATATGGTTATGGTCTTTTTTAAGGTAACCCGAGCAGCGACAGCCTGAAGACAGGTGTCGATGCTAACGGGGCTACATAAAATTTGGCTACTAATGAGAAGAGCCGCTCCACCCGAGCGCCTCTCCGAATCAGAGCCTTTATGTATAACATTAAAACCATTAAAAGACACAGGGTCAGAAGTCTTCAGGTAAGTCTCCTGAAGAGATATGACTGAGGGGTTATAGAACTTGACTAAAAGACGTAATTCCTCAAAGTTAGCTCGAAAACCACGACAATTCCACTGAAGCAAAGAGTCCATGATTAAGTCTGATCTGGGGGTAAGGAGTTTTTCCCCCCTTTTTCCTTTACCTTGGAAGGAGTTGAAGAAACAGAGGGGGGCCGGCTCCCGGGCCTCCTCTGGTTCTTCGGAGAGGAAGGGGGTGGAGCTGCCGCAGCATCAGCAACAACAACTTCCACTCCCTCCATCCGCTCCTCCAGTGCAGCATATTTGTTTTGAAGGGGCACATCTGTGTTCCCCTTCTGGGCCCGTGCGCACAGCGGTCCCATAGATTTCTTAGACTTCTGGTCCTGGGCAGCGTTCCTGCCACTAGAGTTAGCGGCCTTAGAAGGCTGACCAGAGCCAGAAGCCTTTGGAGTTGACTGACTAACAGGTTTGGGTGGGGGCTGAGGCTTAGGGGCAACAGAAGGCGGCACAACCGGACCGGCAGTGTCCGCCTTCTGCGTTCCCTGGCTCCTTGTCACCACCGGAGGAGGGTTACTCTCCAGGGGCGAGATGAGCCGAGGCTCCGCCCCCAACCAAGAAGTTGGGGTCTGACATGAAAAGTCTTTGGTGGGGCGCTTGCCTGCCACCGCTGCACTAAAAGTATACACTGAGGTGTTAGAGGTTGGGGCAGCCGCAGCTGCACCAGGGCCTTCAACCAGTTTTTTGGCATCCAGAAAGGACAGCCCCTTCTCCACACGCACCTGCTGAATCTTGCACTCGGATATCCAACGAGGGCATTTCTTATCCGAAGCCATATGCGCCCCCTGGCAATTCACACACAGGGGGGTGGCTGTGCAGGACTCAGCAGAGTGTCCGGGCCTAGTGCAACGGGCGCATGAAGCCTCTGCCTGACGGCATGTCTTCTGCCCATGGCCATACTTTTGGCACTTAAAGCACCGGAGGGGAAGAGGGACGTACTTTTTCACTCTCAGGGAGTAGTAACCTCCCCAGATGGTAGTAGGAGGGGTGGGGGTGCCAAACGTCAGGATGATGGTAGGGAGACGGATCTCCCCACCACCTCGCTTGGAAGCGAAGCGCCTGACGCAAGTCACCCCCTGAGACTTAAGGTTCCTTACAAGTTCATCTTCTGACAGTTCTGCCAAAGCTTGATCTTTGATTACGCCTCTTGACGAATTCATAGTTTTGTGGGGTGTGACTTCCACAGGAGTGTCTCCGATGGAAGAGAGCCCCAGTAGCCCGCTGGAGTGTGCCCGAGTACGGCACTCCACCAGCAAGTCACCAGACCTGAGGCGCTGGGCGTCAGGCCTGCCAACACGGCTCCTGAGGGTCTCCCCCACCAGAAAAGGATGCAGCTTGGTAACTGGTTTCTCCTTCACCTTGCTATGGACAATGAGGAAGCGAGGCCATACGGCCGACGCCTGAGGCGTCGCTTCCTCACAGTCTGAATCACTGTCATGTGCAATGTCGGTGTCTATGCGCCGTTTCTGTGCTAGTTTTGGTTTTTTGGTTTTATCCATATTATATTAGTAGAGATATTCATCCCCCGGGGGTCCCCGCCCGCCACCGAGCCCAACAAGGGAAAGTGCAACTGTCGGCGGGTCTCCAGCCGACGCACAATGGAGACTGCCCGAAAGATATACTCAAGGGGGTAAGCCCGATTGAACCGTTTGAGCCACCGCCTTCTATCACACCGTTGAATGCAGGGGAATAGTGGCTTAAAGCACCTAATCAGCAGCAGAAGCTATAGCATGGTGCTCCGTATAGCAACCCGCATGTCAACAGTGGGATAGGGCTCAACGTGACAAGAGCCGATTGACTAGGCCGGTACGACTAGCCTCCCGTTTAGGTAGAAGTCAAGGCCGAAGTGGAGTGTTGGCACCAGTGAGCCGCAGCCCAAAGGGAACCTCAGCCACCAGGATCCTCTTCTCCCCCGACACGGGTCTCCAAGCACGGCAAACACTTGGGATCCAAAGGACCAAAAAGTCACGAGTATTTTTAAGGACCAATCCAACATGGTACGACCTAGGTTAGCACAGCTCCTTAAAAACCGGACCAGTGAAAAGGCTGAACAACATATCTGCTGACATCAAGTCCTAATCCTGGACAAAGATGGCACCCGTCCGCTAGCCCACTCAGTCAGGGACTGAGCGGACTACCCACCTACGCCACGTGGAGGCCGGTGCCGGGTAGGCACTGATCTCCATGCCATAAGACCCTGCGCTACTTGAAAGTTTGTCTGTCAGGTTTTGGAGCTCACTATTGCTGCCTGCCATGAGGTCAATGTCGTCTGCGAATCGAAGATTGCGCAGGGATCTGCCACCAATAGAGATTGAAGTATGGTGGTCGTGGAGGGTTTCCTGCATGATCTTCTCCAGAAATATGTTGAAAAGGACAGGAGAGAGCAGGCATCCTTGACGGACACCGATCGTCGTCCTGAAGAACTCGCCTGACTGATTGTTAAGTAGAACCGCGCTGCAGGCGTTCTTGTAAAGCGCTTCTATCATTTGGATCAGTCCCTCCTCTATGTTGAACGATCTCATGACTTGCCAGAGTCCGTCGTGCCAGACGCGATCAAATGCTTTCCTGAAATCAATGAAGTTGTGGTAGAGTTCGCGCTGATGCTGCAGATGTTTCTCGATCAGGACGCGGCAGTTGAAAATCTGCTCTACAGTGCTTCTTCCAACTCTGAAGCCAGCCTGTTCTTCTGCCAGCAGTTCCTCGGCGAAAGTTTTGAGGCGGTTGAGAATGATTCTAAGCATTACTTCATTCCTTAAAAACCGGACCAGTGAAAAAGACTGAACAACATATCTGCTGACATCAAGTCCTAATCCTGGACAAAGATGGCACCCGTCTGCTAGCCCACTCAGTCAGGGACCAAGTGGACTACCCACCCACGCCACGTGGAGGCCGGTGCCAGGTAGGCTGTAATATTTATTAATCGGAATGCGTCTGCCTGTAATGTTTTATCTGATACAATTGGCACATGCGGATCAGGCGCAAGCGACGACACAGTCTCAGTCGTCGGTAGTTGCGGATACAAGTTCACCATTTTTTTTATTCCCAAATATATTTTTTATTTAATCAGTGATTACATTTTGCAACTCGTCAGAAATATACAATTTGTTGGCGTAATAAAATGAAACAAGATCTATGTGTTCTAGTTTTATGTAATTTAGAAAAACAAAAGTTATTTTGTCGACCAATATCTTGACAGCTGGAACACTGCTCGAAACCTCAAAAAATCTACATTTTTTTCTAATGGCAATAAAGACCTTTGTTGACTCTGATACTGTGTCATCCCATGTAAGTTTAATTCCCTGCACGAAATATGTCTCTTTGGCAGAAGAAGAAACAGATCTCATGATAATTTCAAATACTATTGTTGCTTCTCTTGCGATGGTAAAGTTTGCTGGTACGAACACGACCTTTGCATCTGATCTGCCCTTCCTATACGTAAGAAGACACCTCCGTTTCTCATAATCTTCAACTTTCAGTTTTTTTCTGCTATTGTTGTTTGGGGCAAAGCTTGGAACAAGACTCACAATCAGCGGCCCAGAGTTAACAACTTTCCTAAACACTAAGGCACCTTCATCATCAGTGTATACATAAGGACTAATAAATTCAAACTTTATGTCCCAGTCAATTGTGGGTGGTGGAACAGGCACAGGCGGCACAGGAGAAACTACCCATTTATTACCCGCATGTATTAAGTTGTAGGGCGCATTATTTACAGGCGGACTAGGTACAGTAACATCACGCTGTTGACCAAGTTTAGGTATAGGTCTCTCTGTGCCTTCCTTCATATCATCGATTACTTTCCGTCTGTACATTCCAGAAGAATCAAGTTCAAATCCATATACTTCTCCTATTTCCCCCTCCTTCTCAAAATCCTGTACATCTGCCAAATCTTTCAACTCTGTCACAGGACACGCAACTGTAAAAATTACAATTCTCGGCTTTGGACCAGCACTTATTTTTTATAAACAAAAATAAAATTATTTAACTTCCAACACAACACTAATATCATGCATCACAACTGGTTTGTCATCTTGATTAGTTACAGATAAACATAGTGACTCAAAGAAACTGTAACCTAATTTCTTAAACTGCAAATTAGGAAATCTTAACAGCCACACTTTTACAAAAGGCAGCAGTTCCAGTCGGTAAGCATCTCAACAAAGTAGAAGGCTTTCCATTGTGAACATTCTCAGTCGTGTTTAGTTCTTTCAAATGAACATTAAATACTGTGTGTACTGCTAAATTGACAGGACGTTTTCCAGTTACTTTAAGTTTTTTTGTCCTCAATGTCATAATACCTATAAAAAAAACATCATCTTCAGCTATATACCAATCTTCATCCGAATAATATCCAAGTAAATATGCAAATTTAACTGACATTTTTTAACCAATCTTGTTTCAAAGATTCTAATGTAACAAGTAGGTTAGCTGGATTTAAAGTTGCTTTAATATTAAATTTACTTTGAAACCATTCAGCTATAGTACAAAAGTCATAATACCCAGGTGGTATAGCATCAGTCACACCACCAAAAATTACTTTATAATTTATATCATCTTCTACATTAAACCATTTTACTGTGTAGAACATTTCATGGATAGCTACAGCCTTGCTACCATCTCGATTATCAATCCCATTAGTTAACCACACTGGTTTGCTTGTGTCAAGATTTGTTAAGGTAATAAACATTTTTATTATCTCATAAAAAAGAACATGATGGAATTTAAATCACCAACCATTACCACAACAAACGCATTTCAATTTAATATGGATGCCAAGTATAATGTTGCCCCAACTTACGAACATAAAATAATTCAATTAAATCAGCTTGATATAGCTGTGTCTGAACAAGATTTATTCCAAGTAAAAATACCAAATCCCTTTGACCATTACCTAAACCCGCCAATAACAGATGTCTCAACTGCAAGAAAGTGGTCCTCAAGTCCACTACAGATGTTTCAAAACAACCTTAACTTTGCTATATTATGTTCTACTACAGGCTGTGGTGTTTCATTTACAGACCATTTGAATCACTCAAACAAACTAATTAGGTCTGTGTATCGTTTTCACACGTACTACCAGCTTAGAAGAATACTGTCAGAACTTCATACCCCACTACCAACTGAATACAGTTTCAACAGGTATAACAACCCCATGGATATGAAAGCATTCGAACGCATCTGTAATGAATTTAACATCAGTACCGAGTATGACTTTACACAAAAAGTTGATGATCACAACGGCATGGGTACATTGTATTATGCTATGAGTCACAGACAATACCCTCAAGATTACTACCCCGGTTACACTTCATTCTCATCAAAATCACAAGTTTGGTTAGGATCAATAAAACAGAAACAGTCTAATGCCTGGACCACATTTATTTTAGACAGGAGTTACGGGTATACTCAAGCGGGAGTCGAGCACGTAAATGAGTCTATCAGAACATATGTCTGGTGTTTACTAGGAGCACAATCATTAACAAAATCAAACATTTTGAATGGAAGTGGAAAGTTTGAATCTCAAAAACAGTTTCTTGCAAATCTAGAAGACTCAATTAATTCAGTGGTTGATCTCCCATCAAGCATACAATGTTACCAAGACGTTCTCAGATATGCGAGATCGAAAGTTGACTTTGTAGTTGGCATCGGGTTATACATGTTACCATCTGACCTTCAACTCCAAATGGGGACAATAACAAATTATAATAATGAAATAATTGTTGCTGGTGTTGGTCAAAAACTCGGACTCAATCAATCTGTGAACTTAGGAGCAACAACCACGCATGTACAGTTGTTAAAACCATTACACACGGTTACTTCCCCTGCACCGGCAGTAACGCAAGCCACAGTAACCCCGTCCTCGTCCCCTGACACACATGAGTCAGAGAGAACAGCATTGGTAATAGCTCTCACTGGATTAGGGGTTTTACTTCTTTACCCGTTTCATTAAATAACATGTGATTAACCCTCCTACTGTCACCAAAAAGACCCACACATGCTCTGCCATAAACCCTACTACCTTCGCTGCTGTACTAATAAGCCAACTAACAAAAGTGCCAATTATACCAGGCAACGCATCCATCACTTTCACAGCCAATTTCTTAAGCAAGTCTGAAATGTGTGACAACTGTTTCTTTACCCACGACTGTAAATCTTTTGGGTCAGTGGGAGCTGGTGGGCCTGGTGGTGCTGGACTACCACCACCACCACCGCCACCACCAGAGACAGCCAACACTACAGTACTGATAATAAACCCAAGAGCAGTAATTAAACTCGCAATAGTGATACCCTGCTCTCTGAAAAGTGTTTTAAGTCTCTCAGCCAACGTTGTGTCTTCGTGAAGTATTTTCTGAATAGTTTCTCTAATCCTGTTGACCTGTGTTTTCAGTTTTTCTCTTCCAATACTAATCATTTCTAACCTTCCTGATCTTTCTATCTGTAGATCATTTAATCTGTGTTGTATTCTTTCTTTCATTTCTGTGTCAAGATTCCCATTGTCTGCTGTAGCCAGTTTCTCTTTTTCACGTTCTATGTGTTTATCAAGCTCACCCAGTTTGGCTACGTTATTTACCATCTCACCTCTGATGGATTGCAGTGATTTATCCATGCCCATAATCTCCCGCATTGACAAAGGTGGGTCGTCTATTGTTTTCTTAGCATCATTTATTTGTCCTTCAGTAAATGAACTGCAGGCAATTCTGCTGGCACTCAAGCATGCCTATCAGTCTCAGGAAAGGAACTTCCTGATTCTGTCTCTCTTTCTGCCCTGCAGGCCCTTCAGGGCGCGGGAATGGACCATCCACTGCTGGTGCAGATTAGAGAGCTCTACGCAGACTTGATGAAGGAATATTATGACATCATTTTTATTTGGGTCCCAGGCCATATGGGCATCGAAGGCAACAAAATCGCAGATTCTGCTGCCAACAGTGCCCGCAGTGACCCTGTCCCTGATACACAGACTGTTTATAGTGATTTTATACCTGTGATTAGTGCGTACATAGCCCGCGAGTGGCAGTCCGAGTGGGCCAAAGAGGAAGGGAACAAGCTTCATGAAGCTCTTCCTACGTTGTCCGACAGTCTACCTTTCCGCTGCGGCAGCCACCGTGAGGAGACTGTCCTTGCTCGGCTCTACATCAGGCACACGTATGTTACGCACTCTTACTTACTTAAACAGGATGAGCGTCCATGGTGTTTTGCCTGTGATGAGCAGTTTTCTGTTCGACACTTTTTGCTGTATTGTGCAGATCTAATTGACACGAGATATAAACACTTCACAGCAGACTCCTTGAAGGTTTTGTTCCGGGATGTTCCCCCGGACAAAATCTTCAATTTCTTGAGAGAATGCAATATTTTTAACAAGATCTGAGCATTCATAGACTTTGTAAATATTTTTTATTTGCCCTTTTTGAGAGTCTGTATACGTTTTTTTTAAAGACTTGTGCAACATTTTAGCCTGACATTTTTAAGCTATATTTCCATCTTGTCTTAGACCTTGCTTTTAGTCTGGCTGACCAGATTTTTACCCATCCCGCCGTGAGATGGCCTTAGTCGCCTGCTTGGCGTTAAACCCAAATAACTAACTAACTTCAGTAAATGAGGTTTTTTGTATCACTGTGTTTGCTATTTCTGGCAGGCTTGTTACTGCTGCCATTTCAATTTCTTGTCCTGTTGGTATTCTTGTTTGCATGTCGTGAAGGGCAGTAGCAAGTCTAGGGGGGAACTATTTACTAGTACCAACACCAAGGTAACGCTGCAGTGCTGCCTCACCACCTACATCAGTTTTGATTGTACTTAAAGCTCTAAACTTAGCAGGACTATTTTTATGTGTTAGATACACTTTACCTCTGTCTGTATTTACAAATAAGTGTCCTTTATCATATTCAAACTGATTAGGATCTATTACATCTGGGCGAGCACCAACACTGTCATAAAATGAGTTTACTTTGTCTTTTAACAGTTTGTGATACATAGGAGAAATATTTCCCATTCCAGTCATATCTGTGATACTGGAATCAGATGCATCCATTATATTCATGTCAATATCTTCATGATTAAATCCTCCCACTGCCATTGTTTTTATTAATTTAATATTTTTTATTGTGCATAATAAAATGACATCATCTTACGGATCAAAGTTAGACCCATATAGAAAACTACGTGAGCCTCTTGGTGTTAAGGGTATAAGGCAATCAATCGTCATTACAAACAATTCAAGTACTATAGACCAGAACCAAACACTTACAGTCAAGTTTCCAAACCTAGGTCCCAGTGACGTTATTCTTCCTGGCACTGTACGCCTTGCATTTAATATTGAACTATCATCAGACGCAGATGTAAACAGAACACTAGTTAACAATCTAGGCAGAGCAATTATTAGAACTATTAAAGTAAAACTTGAAGGACAGGAAGTGCTTAGTCTTGACAATGCTGATGTGTACTACTGTTACAAAGATCTTTGGCTTACAAGAGAAGAACGAGAGGATCATATTTATCAATCAATAAATATTTATCAGTATGACAATATTATGAAACTTCGAATCGACGCCGGAGACAAAGTAACTAATACAGCCAAGGACGTTATAATGGCCGAAACATATGGAACCAGATTCTACATTCCACTCGAGTTTGAAATCCTCACAGCGCATTTACCTTATTACCAAGGAGCACTGAATGACCGTCTGAGTTTTGAACTAACTTTCAATGACTACTCCAAAGTTATTAAATCATCTGATCCCAATGCAACATATAAGATTTCTAACATCTCCTTGGAATATGAAATTGTCACACATACTCATCTAGCTACTCTCATTCAAAATCAGTACCAGTCAAGACTGCTGATTTATTATGACATGGTGATTAGACACAGTTTAATCAATAAAGACAAGAGCGACCCGATGTGGAACATAAACTTGAACACACCTGCCAGGTCACTGAAAGGTATACTCATGTTGTTTGTTGAACCCAATAGTCCATAAAAAGGGATTCAGAAAAATTCTATAATCCAAAGATTACACATTTGTCTTGTACAATCGAAGGCCGTCCAAATCAAGTGTACGCATCTGGAATGCTGCCTTATCAACACTACGATGAGATCAGAAAGTATTTTGCGGGTGGAAGGACTAGAGATAAACCAGCAAACATTGCATGTAAAGATCTACATTTATATGACGTTAGGATCGGACAATACCTTACGAATAAGTATGCACTTTGGTTAGACCTTCGCAGTACGGATGATGATTACCTACATGGGTCAGGTCGTACTGTTGAAAACGGCAGTGACGGGATTACAATCCAGATACCAAAAAAGACTGAAAAAGCCGAAGCCATAAACATTTATTTGTATCTGATTTATGACGCACAACTCAATATTGAAGACAGTAGACTAAAGGGTCACTTGTATTAAATTATATTCTGTATTAAAATGAACTTGATGAGCCTTGACCCACACTGTGGCTTATTTTGTGGCGCCACAGGGTGTGGTAAAACTGAATTTGTACTTAATCTATTACAAACAAGATACATACATCATTTCGAAAACATAGTAATATTTTGCCCTACAATCAAACACAACAAAGCTTATCGCAACCGATTATTCATTTGGACTGACAGCAACATCTATTTAGTCGACCCTGAGAAAAAAATGAATGACTACCTACTGTATTTTTTCAAGCAATTTGAAGGACAGCCAACGTTGTTTATTGTTGATGACTGTTCTGCAGAGAAAGATATTGTCAAGAAGAGAAACACTCTAGCAGAGCTTGCCTTCAGTGGCAGACACGCAAACGTCAGTGTATGGATTCTCACACAAAAATATAATGCTGTACTGAAAGATTTTCGAGAACAGTTAAAGTTTATCTGTTTGTTTTACTGAAAGGATCATGACAGCTTTGAAGACTGTCTCAGAGAAAACAACATCATACCAAATAAACATGAACGAGATGATGTAAAAAATAAACTGAAATCAACTAAGCATCTAAAGCTTATCTTAAAGACAGATCAGCCCACAGGGTATGGGTTAGTGAATTAATTTATACTTTTGTTTTGTCCAATAAAAATGATAGATGGACAAATCACGCAATATTGGCCTATTGGTGAAATCATAGATATTACATACTACTTTAAAGACGTTAAATACTTATACGGGTTTTATAATAAAGGGCCACCAGGAAATTTATTCATAACACCAGTAACACCAGTAACACTGTACATGTCAGGTAATATAACTTTGGGTGTCGATAATCCATTTAGACCAACAATAATAAAAAAAATAACTGTTGATATTAAGACACAAACTTTTACTGTTAATGAATATTACAGTAGCTGGTTTAATGCAGTGTGTAGTAATATAGTGAAAGAACTAAACCAAACAAATTTGTATTTGTTCAGTGTTACAGTTAATAAAATGGTATTACACATACAGAGTCGGCGTTAATATTTTTTATTTAATATTTTGTCCGTCAAATAAAAATGACGGACAATGCCCAAAGCCCATCAAGCTCATCAGGTTTAAGAAATGTGTTTCACACAACAGACTTGCCTATATCTAATAGTAACAATGTCTATGAATCGATAGAAAGATCTTTTTCTGTTGTGCAAGATAATCTTCTTTCAGGCAGTGTAAAGATTCAGATTGTTGCGAAAATAGAATTTACTAGAGTAGATGGTGAAGTGAACTCGGTTTGTAATAGTCACTTAGTTTTGGTTTTGGGATAGACATGTCTTCACCTGTGACAAGAAAATATTCCCTGATTGCTTCGTCTGTATTTGAAAACGTATGTTGTGCGTGACCTTCAAGCCTCAATTTTTCATTGATGAAATCTAGTTTTTCAATTCTATTCTTTTCATAATCCTGCTGGGCTTGAGCAAGTTTTTCTGATGCCTCATTGTGACGTTTCATTTCTTCTGCAGATTCCTCTCTACCCACTTTAGAAAAGAGATAATTAGAGCCACTGAATGCGAGGGCGTTAACAACTGCCCCACCAATCATAATAGCTATCGTCGCCATAGTTTTTATTTACATAGAAACATTTTCGGGAATAATTCCTTGCTTGACAAGAAAATCTTTTGTCGCAATCGACGCTGTTACAACTACAATTAGCTTAGCACTGTCTTCGAAATCGAGTCTACTGAGGTCTGCTGATTTCATTTTGAGTAGACTTTTCCCCAGCATAGAATAAGCTACTGCTAATCCGCTGATTACGGCAGAGTGATACACAAGGTTCATCATGTTCTTTGTGTCGTTCATTTCTTAGGCAAGAAAAATTAAAATAATATTTTTATTTACTGCATATAAAATGGGTCAACGGCTTTGGGTGTTACTGGTAATGTGGCGACTTCTGGTTTTGTTTTTGGAGTGTCTGATTTTTTGGTCACTGTACGAGTCTGTGGTTTGTATTTTTTGCATAATTGATAACCTACGTAACCAAATCCGACAACAAATCCGGCAACTATATATTTTGTTGTTTCAGGGTCAGACTTAGTTGTTTGTCTCTCACTTTGATGAGGGTGTGATGGTCCTGTCGGTCCTGACGGTCCTGACGGTAGTGACACCTGGTTAGTTACATGAGTCTTTTCTGTTTGTGTTTGAAGCTGTAATTTTTTTTGCCTGTTCCATTCGGCTAATCTTTTTCCTGCATCAACGTGGCCTGGACTTTTAGCCTTAGTCACAGTTTGAACCTGCGTCAAAACTGGACTGGGGTTCGGTTGTGGAGTCGTCTGGGTTTCGTCCATTTTCTTCTGCAGTAAAATTTATTTTCGAAAAATCAATATGACTCCCGGTAACAAGCAATGTTACGACAGGTGCAAGGTAATTTCCAAACTTGTAAAACATGACACATGCTAATTTGCCAATTGAACTTGAAACAATAGGATTGCTTTCAAGGTCATGTGATAGACTGTCACTATCCACAGGTAGAAAGTGACTCACTGCTTTTGTGTATAGACATACTAGAGATCGACTTAAATCACGAGTCATTAGTGAAGCGATGTGGTTTTCATATTTTGAATGAAGCTTGATTAGCTCGTCAGCCATAAGAGATTCAATATCATCTGTCATGTATTGTTTCCTGAGATAAGTCTTTGATTTGCCTGAGACAATTACAGACAAAAGACGCTGTTTCTTAGAGTCTAAGTCTTTGTTCTCAACAGCATTGATATCATTCAATAGAAGGATTTCATCAGGGTTCATTTATATTGTTATTTTAAAAAAACAAAAATTAATTTACTAACCCATACCCTGTGGGCTGATCTGTCTTTAAAATGAGCTTTAGATGCTTAGTTGATTTCAGTTTATTTTTCACATCATCACGTTCATGTTTATTTGGTATGACATCATTCTCTCTGAGACAGTCTTCAAAGCTGTCACGGTCTTTACAGTAAAACAAACAGATAAACTTTAACTGTTCTCGAAAATCTTTCAGTACAGCATTATATTTCTGAGTGAGAATCCATACACTGACGTTTGCGTGTCTGCCACTGAAGGCAAGTTCTGCTAGAGTGTTTCTCTTCTTGACAATGTCTTTCTCTGCTGAGCAGTCATCAACAATAAACAATGTTGGCTGTCCTTCAAATTGCTTGTAAAAATATTGTAGGTAGTCATTCAGTTTTTTCTCAGGGTCAACTAAGTATATGTTGTTGTCAGTCCAAATAAATAAACGGTTGTGATAAGCTTTGTTGTGTTTGATCGTAGGACAAAATATGACAATGTTTTCAAAGTGGTGTATGTATCTTGTTTGTAAGAGGTTAAGAACAAATTCAGTTTTCCCACACCCTGTGGCACCAACAAATAAGCCACAGTGTGGGTCAAGGGTCATTAAGCTCCGGTTCATTTTAATACACAATATAATTTTAATATATGTGTCCACTTAGTCTGCTTTCTGCAATATTGAGTTGTGCATCATATATCAGGTACAAATATATGTTTATGGCTGCAGCTGTTTCAACCTTCTTTTGTATCTGAATTGTTATTCCATCACTACCGTTCTCGACAGTTCGTCCTGACCCATGAAGATAATCGTCGTCTGTACTGCAAAGATCTAACCAAAGTGCATACTTGTTTGTCAGGTATTGTCCGATCCTAACGTCATACAGATGTAGATCTTTGCACGCAATGTTTGCTGGTTTATCTCTAATCCTTCCACCCGCAAAATACTTTGTGATCTCATCATAGTGCTGGTATGGTAACATTCCTGAAGCGTACACTTGATTAGGGCGGCCTTCGATTGTGCAGGACAAATGTGTAATCTTAGTATTGTAGAATTTTTCTGAATCCCGTTTATATGGATCTGCTGGTTCAACAAACAACATAAGAATACCTTTCAGTGACCTGGCAGGTGTGTTTAAGTTTATGTTCCACATTGGGTCACTCTTGTCTTTGGGTATTAAACTATGTCTAATCACCCTGTCATAATAAATTGGAAGTCTTGACTGGTACTGATTTTGTATGAGTCTGGCTAGATCAGTGTGTGTGACAATTTCATATTCCAAGGAAATGTTAGAGATCTTGTATGTTGCATCTGTGGCAGATGATTTAATAACTTTGGAGTAGTCATTGAAAGTTAGTTCAAAGCTCAGACGGTCATTCAGTGCCCCTTGATAATAAGGCAGATGAGCTGTGAGGATTTCAAACTCAAGTGGAATGTAAAATCTAGTTCCATATGTTTCAGCTATAATAACTTCCTTTGGTACCCCAGTAGTTGTTTTGTCTCCGGCATTAATTCGAAGTTTACCAACATTATCTGGCTGTATGCCTTGATAAATACGATCTTCTCGTTCTTCTCTTGTGAGCCAAAGATCTTTGTAACAGTAGAACACATCTGAGTCGTCAAGACTAAACACTTCCTGCCCTTCAAGTTTTACTTTAATAGTTTTAACAATTGCTCTGCCAAGATTGTCAACCAGTGTTCTGTTTACATCTGCGTCTGATGATAGTTCAATATTAAATGCTAGGCGTGCAGTGCCAGGAACAATAACGTCCCTGGGACCTAGGTTTGGAAATTTGACTGTAAGTGTTTGGTTCTGGTCTATGGTACTTGGATTGTTTGTGATGACGATTGTCTTATGCCCTTAACACCCAGAGGCTCACGTAGTTTTCTGTATGGGTCTAACTTTGATCCGTAAGACTGTGTCATTTTTATTATGCACAATAAAAAATAATAAATTAATAAAACAATGGCAGCGGGAGGATTTAATCATGAAGATTTTGAAATGGATGACATGAATGTCTCAGATACCAGTATCACAGATATGACTGGAATGGTAACTAGTAGTAGTAGTATGCATCATGAACTGTTAAAAGACAAAGTAAACTCATTTTATGACAGTGTTGGAGCACGCCCAGATGTAATAGATCCTAATCAATTTGAATATGATAAAGGGCACTTATTTGTAAATACAGACAGAGGGAAAATATATCTAACACATAAAAATAATCCTTCTAAGTTTAGGGCTTTAAGTACAATTAAAGGTGAAGTCGGTGGTAACTCTGGGTTGGCAAGGTATCTTGGAATTGGAGGGTCTCCTGTCATGCCAAGACTGGCTAGTGTTCTTCACAACACGCAAACAAAGTTGCCAACAGGGCAAGAGATTGAAATGGCACCAGTAACAAGCCTACCAGAAATAGCAAACACAGTGATACAAGAAACCTCATTTACTGAAGGACAAATAAATGACTCTATGAAAACAATAGACGACCCACCTTTGTCAATGCGGGAGATTATAGGGTTAGATAAATCATTGCAGACAATAAGAGGTGAGATGGTTAATAATGTTGCCAAACTGGGAGAGCTTGATAAACACATAGAACGAGAAAAAGAGAAACTGGCTACAGCAGACAATGGGAATCTTGACACAGAAATGAAAGAAAGAATCCAACACAGATTAAATGATTTGCAGATAGAAAGATCTGGACGATTAGAAGTGATTAGTATTGGAAGACAAAAACTTAAAACCCAAGTTAACAGAATAAGAGAAACTATTCAGAAAATACTTCACGAAGACACAACATTGGCTGAGAGACTTAAAACACTTTTCAGAGAGCAGGGTATTACAATTGCTAGTTTAATTACTGCTCTTGGGTTTATTATCAGTACTGTTGTGTTGGCTGTCTCCGGTAGTGGTGGGGGTGCACCCCCGGCCCCGGCACCAGCACCACCAACCCCGGGCCCACCGACTCCAACAGACCCAAAAGATTTACAGTCATGGGTAAAGAAACAGTTGTCTCACATATCAGACTTGCTTAAAAAATTGGCTCTGAAAGCAATGGATGCTTTGCCTGGTATAATTGGCACGGTTGTCAGTTGGCTGATTAGTACAGCGGCAAAGGCAGTAGGGTTTATGGCAGAGCATGTGTGGGTATTTTTGGTAACAGTAGGAGGGTTGATGGTGGGTTATTTAATGAAACAGATAAACAAGTAAAACCCCTAACCCTGTTAGACCTATTACCAATGCAGTTCTTTCTGACTCATGTGTGTCAGGGGTTGACTGTACTGGTTGTATGAGTGCCGGTGTTGGGGCCGGGGCCAGGGCCAGGGCCGGGGGTGTTACCGTCTGTAATGATTTTAACGACTGTACGTGTGTGGTTGTTGCTCCTAAGTTTACAGATTGATTAAGACCGAGTTTTTGTCCAACACCTGCAACAATGATTTCATTATTATAATTTGTTATTGTCCCCAGGTCAGATGGTAACATGTATAACCCGATGCCAACTACAAAGTCAACTTTTGATCTGGCATATCTTAAAACGTCTTGGTAACGCTGTATGCTTGATGGGAGATCGACTGTTGAATTAATTGAATCTTCAAGATTTGCAAGAAATTGTTTTTGTGCTTCAAATTTACCACTTCCATTCAAAATGTTTGATTTTGTTAGTGATTGTGCTCCTAGTAAACACCAGACATATGTTCTGATAGACTCATTGACGCGCTCGACTCCTGCTTGAGTAAACCCGTCAGTTTTATCTAAAATAAATGTAGTCCAGGCGTTAGACTGTTTCTGTTCAATGGAACCTATCCAGACTTGTGATTTTGATGAGAATGAAGTGTACCCAGGGTAGTAATCTTGAGGGTATTGTCTGTGACTCATAGCGTAATACAATGTGCCCATGCCTTTGTGATCATCAAGTTTTTGTGTAAAGTCATACTTGGGGCTGATGTTAAACTCATTACAAATCCGTTCAAACGCTTTTATATCCATGGGGTTGTTAAACCTGTTGAAACTGGATTCAGTGGGTAATGGTGTATGCAGTTCTGATAGTATACGTCTAAGCTGGTAGTATGTGTGAAAACGGTAGACAGATCTAATAAGTTTGTTTGAGTGATTCAAATGGTCTGTGAATGAAACACCACAGCCTGTAGTTGAACACAGTATGGCAAAGTTAAGTTGGTTTTGAAACATCTGTAGTGGACTTGAAGACCACTTTCTTGCAGTAGAGTCATCTGTTATTGGAGGGTTTAGGTAATGGTCAAACGGATTTGGTACTTTGACTTGGAATAGATCTTGTTCAGACACAGCTATGTCAAGCTGATTTAGTTGAATTATTTTCTGTTCATAAGTAGGTGCGACATTGTATTTGGCATCCACATTAAATTGAAATGCGTTTGTAGTGGTAATGGTTGGTGATTTAAATTCCATCCTTTTTTATATGAGATAATAAAAATGTTTATTACCTTAACAAATCTTGACACAAGCAAACCAGTGTGGTTAACTAATGGGATTGATAATCGAGATGGTAGCAAGTCTGTAGCTATCCATGAATTGTTCTATACAGTAAAATGGTTTAATGTAGGGTTTTGATTGATTGATTGTACATTGCTTAACGTCCCGACAGCAACAAGGCTTTCTCAGGACGTGCCTGCACTGCTTGTGAAAAAAACTAAACAGAAAATTGAATGTATGTCGCCAGCCGGTCAAATACGTTAAATAAACCTACATCATGGGGCCTAAATAAAGCTAGGACCATTTAGCAACACACATCCAATATCAAGATCAACAGGCAGCGCAGACAGTAGGGAGAGTTTTAAAAAGACAAATACAGGTGAATGGACCAAGGGTAGACAGAAACACATGCCCCAGAATAGAAAGGAAACCCACCCTGTGGGGCTGACCAGGGTGACCCTGGGAACTAAAAAGTACCTAACCCCAGTTTAATGTAGGGGATGATATATATAATAAAGTAAATTTAGATGGTAAGACTGAAGCTTTACCGCCTGGTTATTATGACTTTTGTACTATAGCTGAATGGTTTCAAAGTAATTTTAAAATTAAAGCAACTTTAAATCCAGCTAACCTACTTGTTACATTAGAATTTCTGAAACAAGATTGGTTAAAAATTTCAGATATATTTGCATATTTACTTGGATTTTATATTGACGAAGATTGGTATAGAACAGATGATTTAGATGAAGCTATGTTTGGTATTATAACAATGAAGACAAAAAAAAACTTAAAATAACTGGAAAACGTCCTGTCAATTTGTCAGTACACACAGTGCTAAATGTTTATTTGAAAGAACTAAACACATCTGAGAATATTCACAATGGAAAGCCTTCAACTTTGTTGAGATGCTTACCAACTGGAACTGCTCCGTATTGTGAAAGTGTAGTTGTTAGATTTCCTAATTTGCAGTTTAAGAAATTAGGTTCTAGTTTCTTTGAGTCACTGAGTATATCTGTAACTAATCAGGATGACAAACCAGTTCTTATGCATGATTTTAGTGTAGTGTTAGAAGTTAAATAATTTTATTTTTGTTTATAAAAATGAGTGGTCTTGGTCCAAAGCGAACAATCATACCAGTTGCATGTCCAGTAACAGAATTGAAAGATTTGGCAGACGTACAGGATTTTGAGAAGGAGGGGGATGTTGGAGAAATATATGGTTTTGAACTTGATTCAAATGGCATGTACAAGAGGAAAGTAATTGTTGACATGAAAGACAGTGAAAAACAGATTCCTAAACTTGGTCAGCTACGTGATGTTACTGTACCTACTCCACCTGTAAATAATGTGCCCTACAACTTAATACATGTAGGTAGTAAGTGGGTTGTTTCACCTGTGCCTGTTCCACCACCCACAATTGACTGGGACATAAAGTTGGAATTTATTAGTCCTTATGTATACACTGATGATGAAGGCGCCTTAGTGTTTAGGAAAGTTGTTAATTCTGGGCCGCTTATTGTAAGCCTTGTTCCAAGTTTTGCTTCAGACGACAATAGCAGAGAAAAACTGAAAGTTGAAAATTATGAGAGACGGAGATATCTTCTTACACATAGGAAGGGTAGGTCTGATGCGAAGGTCGTGTTTGCACCAATAAACTTTCCCATCGCAAGAGAAGCGACAATAGTATTTGAAATTATCATGAGATCAGTAACTACTGATAAAGAGGCTCAAATTGCACAAGGAATTAAACTTACATAGAATGACACAGTAACAGAATCATCAAAGGTCTTTATTGCTATTACAAAAAATAATGATGTTATTAATGTTTCGAGCAGTGTTCCAGCTGTCAAGGTGGTGGTCGACAAAGCAACTTTTGTTCGTCTAACTTACATAAACCTTGAACACATTGATCTTGTTGCATTTTATTATGCCAGCAAATTGTATACTTTTGAAGAGTTGCAAAATGTAATTGCTGATTAAATAAAAAAAAATATTTGTGAATAAAAAAAATGGTAAACTTCTATCCACAACTACCGACGCTTGAGCCGACTGAAACAAATGTGATGACTAAAACAACACTTGCGCCTGATCCACAGGTGACAGCTGTGCCAATTGCTTCAGATAAAACATTACAGGCAGATGCATTCAGATTAAATAATATTACAGAAGCTTTGAAATATTTGGTAAGTGAAGAGGCTAAGTACTCACGGTGCAAAAGGAGGTATAAGTCAGTATTTAATTCTGTTCAAAACACTTCTATGGCTATTGGTGCAGTTTCAGCTTCATGTTCTGTAGGGGGTATAGTTCTGTTCGCCACAGGAATTGGAAGTTTGGCTGGAATAGCAGTTGAGGGTGTTAGCGTTGCTACATGCCTGGCTTGCTTTGGTTTGGAGGCCTTGAACAAGAGGTTTCACACGAAATTACAGAAACATGAAGCATTGAGTACGCTTGCTGGTGCAAAGCTGAGTAGTATGAAACTTATTATAAGTAAGGCATTGAATGATAATTTTATTGATGATGAAGAATTTAAGCGGGTCCAGGATGATTTAAATAATTACAAGAAATAGAAATCTGAAATACAAAATAAAATGCGTAGTCAATCTCCCGTGAATGTTGAAGAACTAAAGGCTAGTTTTTTAGCAGAGGGAAAAAGGATCGGTGTTCAGGAAACCACAGAAAAACTACACAATCTTTTAAACAAATAAAAATCAGATTTGGTAATCGTTTATTAATGTCATACACTTCACAGAAAAATGCCATGCCACTTACACCACTTGTACCTGATTATTTAACCCCATCTGCACCACCGCCAGAGTATTACTGAGAAAATAAAGTTTTTTTATTGTCCTTGTATCTTGACAAATCTGACTGAGTAAGTTGTGACTTAAGTCAAGTTGTTGTAAGAACTTAGGGTAAGTACTTGTAAGAACTTAGGGTGAGTACTTGTAAGAACTTAGGGTAAGTAAATAATAAGTTCTTATGGCAACACACTTAAAGGTTACCTCTGCAGGTTCCTAAAAGTTAGTTGCAACTTGTTAATAAGTATTAAGTTTCACTTGGCATCACTTGATCAGGTAAATGATTAGGTATTGACAGAGACAATAGTTATAGAGAAAGATAATAGGAGACCCGTAAGATAATCAGATCAATAAGGCCGCATCAGTCATACTCATCACTTTTTAAAAATCAAAGGGTTGATTCAGAATTAACGGGGGTAAAATTGGGGTCAAAATTTTGATATTAAAAAATGATGTAAATTAATGACTGATGCGGCTCTATTGAATTCATTGTCTTACGGGTCTCCTATTATCTTTCTCTCACGGGTCATTAGTGAAGCCATGTGATTATCAAATTTAGCATAAGTTTAATTAATTCGTCAGCTGAGAGTGAATTAATATCATCAGTTGTATATTGTTTTCCGAGATATGCCTTAGACTTCCCTGAAACAATTACGGATACGATTCGTTCCCGTTTTGAGTCAAAGTCGCTGTTCTCTACAGCGCTTATATCACTTAACAAAAGAATTTCTTCTTCGTTCATTTTATAATGAAATAAATAATTTAAAAGTAAAACAAACTTTATAAACACATTTGTCCCCGTGTCAGTAAATCTGGTTTTGTGTATATTAAGTCATCTTGTAAAACCCTTATTAAATGATGACCTTACTTTCAAGCAAGCTCCCCCACCCACAAAATACATTGATTGATTGATTGTACATTGCTTAACGTCCCGACAGCAACAAGGCTTTCTCAGGACGTGCCTGCACTGCTTGTGAAAAAAAAAAATAAACAGAACATTGAATGTATGTCGCCAGCCGGTCAAATACATTAAATAAACCTAACACATGGGGCCTAAATAAAGCTAAGACCATTTAGCAACACACATCCAATATCAAGAGCTACAGGCAGTGCAGACAGTAGGGAGAGTTTTAAAAAGGCAAATACAGGTGAATGGACAAAGGGTAGACAGAAACACATGCCCCAGAATAGAGAGAAAAACCCACCCTGTGGGGCTGACCAGGGTGACCCTGGGAACTAAAAAATACCTAACCCCACCCAAGTCCCCCAGGGCAGACCCGGGTGGGGTCACAGAATACACAGAGTGTATTAAACATGGCAACACTTAGTAATTGAAAGGCTTATGAGTATATAAGCCCACTTGTAAAACCGTTTTGTAATTGACACTCTCTCTTTTGAAAAGTAATATGTCCCCTTGTTGATCTTTGACACCACTCAGTGATTTGTAAAGGCTGTAGCTGTGAAAGGCCTTTCAAAAAGCACAGTCGCATTGCGGCTTGTGTCCCCTCTATTGAATAGCGGTGTATCGGCTCACAAAAGGCGTTCAGCTGCAACGGCACATGGCAGATTAGACTCAGGCTTACGGTGAATTGCATTTACACGAGTGTATGTGTGTGTGTGCGTCTGTTTGTTTGTGTGTGTGTGTGCCTGCTTGTGTGTTTGTTTATGTGTTTGTGTGCCTGTCTGTGTGTGTGTGTGTGTGTGTGTGTGTGTAAGATATTACTTGTTAGTTTCTTATCAAACTGTTTTCCAGCTGCCTGTATAGTGCAGAGTATGACCACCGTTTGATTTCTCGGGAACCAGTCATGAGTATATTAAGTCAACTTCGAAACATGCTGTTCTCTTGAGTGTATGACACCTCTCAGTAATAGCCTTTTCGAAAGCCTTAGAGCCGGCTTATTCATAAAAGTGTCCCCTCTCGCATAGAATAGCGACGTGCCACAAAGGAGCATTCAACTGTGCAGCGCGTGGCAACGATTAGACAACACAGGTGGGTAAACAGGTGAGCTGGCTTACAAAATGACATGCGCCACAGATTAAGACCCCTGCAACTTACTCGCCGAGAGGAGGCTGATTTAAATGTATAAGTTTCACATGATTGGAGTCTTGTCATAAACACCAGTCTATGTCTGTGTTGACAAAGCGAATCTCTCTCTCTCTCTCTCTCTGTGAGGAGCTCATAGGGGGATTGGCTATTAACTTCTTAATGTGACAGTGTTGTCATTTATCCAAACCTATTAACATGTTCCGAGGTCAAATTTCTGATAAATAGACTAAGCATATCTCGGGGTCAATCTTTCAATTTAATGCATACGAGGTAGTGCTTGTCCATATTTAAGGGTGATTGTGCAAAATGTTTTCAGCTCTGAAGAATTCTGTCAATATCATTGCGACGTGGTAAATATCTTTTATTCGCTTTACATATATTATTTCAGTGTAGGCGGGCCGCGTTCTAGTCATGCACAGATAAAAGCTAGTCCCAGTCAGAGTGCTAGCAATAGGCTGTGTGTACGTACATAGTAACATTGCGGTAGCAGTCATATGTGCTAATTAAGAGAGAGAGAGAGAAAGAGAGGACTGAAGTATTATTAACACTATGACTGAGTTAACCCCTTAATTATTAATATGTGAAGGTACATAAAATTGTGGTTGTTAAAAAGCAATGATTTAGGGGGTAACTTCCGTTGGTATTTACTCTGTGTGGGGTACGTGGATAATGAGGGTTCAAAAAGTTATAATTAAGGGGGTTAGCTCAATCACTGTGTTAATGAATCTTCAGTCCTCTCTTTCTTTCTCTCTCTTCTCTACCTGTTCTCTTGATTCTGATGTTGAAATATCTCCTATTGAAAAAGCCTTGCAGATTTGCCAAAGCATCAGTGAGCTCTATATCAGTGCATATGCGTCAGATTTGAGAAACATCATTTGTCATTATGTAATTTTACTTTTTACGTAATTTTATATTTTCCACGTTGAGTTTCACTTTGCCTTCTAGACTTAGGAAAAATGGTGACAAAACTAGAATGTTATGGTACAATTTCAGTATTGCTATAATTTGTGTGAAGTGAGGTCGACTTTACCTAGAAACATGATATTCTACTGTACATGTGCATGCTCTCCTGACAGAACATTGATGTGCATGTGTGCACGTGTGTGTGTGTGAGAGTCGTCATATGTAGAGAACTGCGTCAATGTCTGCGTGGTGCTGCTTTTACGTCACCGTCTCTGATTTTCTCTAGAAGTCAAGTTTTTGTTTGTTTTTTTCCTGCATAGAATTAATTTTTACTGAAAATGTTCAAAAACCACAAAGCTGGCTGATGAACTCATCTTTGTCCAATATAGCTATATCCAAAATGTCAAATGATTATGACAAAAATTATGGACTCTAATGTAGTACAACCAACTTCCTATAAACAGAATTTTAACCCTTCAATGAGATACCCAATTTTAATTTGCTCGGAGGCTCTCCTAGGCACCCCTTGAGCGAAGCACTTACCCAAGTTTCAGGATTGTATGTACACAAATATCGGAGATTTTCATATTTACATACATACGCGCACGCGCACACACACACACACAGCACTTCACAAGAAAACTTTGTTCAGCAGCGAGGTTAGCATAACAAGACGCGACATAATTTTTATCTGGTTTAGTCGTCAGATTTTTAAATCTGACCACCTAAGTTGTCATGGGCATGCTATTGAATTCGCCCCACCCATCCTAAAAAGTCTCCTCTATAAATAGAAAAGACTTTAAAAGGGCCCTTATGGTATGTATGTACACCACTCCAGTCAATCTACTGTGGCAAGCTCTCATTTAACAGAAAGTACTCACCACGTCCGTTTTATTCAGAACACTTGCAAGTAAAAATAAACTTACCTTTAATATCAGCCCAAGGTCACCATCCAGAGGATTAGACTTTGGTTCTCCCACATCCCACTTTCCTGAAAGTCAGAGAGCATCATAACGTAAAAAGTAGAGCAACCCAAATAATACACTACATGTGTACAGGAATAAGACATGTGGGTTTGGAAGAGATACAAATAAAGAAAAGACAAGAAAAGCACAGCCCTTATGGTTCACATGCATGACCAATCCCAATAATTCCTCTTTGTGACCTTAACCTTACCCACAGGTAACTCGAATGAGGACATGTTCAGTGTGTTGACATAACTGCAAACGTAAGCAACGCTTACTTACTTATGCCTGTCACCCCTCCCAGGGTATAGGCCGTCGACGAGAGACTTCCAGCGACTCCTGTCCTGTGCTTCTCCTTCGATTTTACTCCAGGTGGTTCCCAGTCTCTTGATGTCTGCTTGGAGGTCTCGACGCCAGGTGTTTCTCGGCCTGCCTCTTTTCCTGGGGGTTCCATGACAATGCCTGCCTAGTGATACTGGAAACTGGCTTTCTCAGACTGTGACCAATCCATCCCCATCTTCTTCGCCCAATTTCATTCTCTGCTGTTATCTGCTCTGTTCTCTCCCAGAGTCTGATGTTACTGATCTTCTCTGGCCAGTGGTTTTTCAAGATTCTTCTAAAGCAACTGTTAATGAAGATCTGTACTCTGTTGACTGTGGTTTTTGTCAATCTCCAAGTCTCTGCTCCATATAGGAGAACTGCTTTTACGTTTGAGTTGAACATCCGGACTTTGGTGTGTTTTGACAGCTCTCTGGAACTCCACACTTTTTTCAGCTGGAGAAAGGCTGCTCTGGATTTACCAATTCGTGCTCTGTTATCTGCATCTGCTCTCCAACCTGCCCCCAACGATTTCCTCACTAAGCCTGATTATCTTGTTCAGCTTCCTCAAGTTCTTCTCGCCCAGGGAGCCGAACCATGAGACAAAGGAGAACGTGAGAAGGCTTTCTATAAAGCAGAGGTAGAACTGCCTGAGGATTTTGGGGCTCACATCAAAGGAGCGGAGTTTGCGCAGCATATACAGTCTCCATTGGGCTTTCTTAAAGATGAGGTCTGTGTTGTTGGTGAAGGATAGCCGTGAATCAATCAAGGTCCCTAGGTATTTGTAAACATCTGTGCGAGTGACAAAAGTGCCATCAATCACCAGGGGCTGAGGAGCTGGGAGTGGGCTCCCGGAAGTTGGCCCGCTGTTAGGCTGCTGAAAGTCAACTACCATCTCCTCAGTCTTGCCTACGTTCAACTGTAGATGTACACAAACTGCCCCCGCCTATCAGGCACCCAATCGCCAGCCCACAGAGAAATACGCAGGTATAGTACAAGACGATCATTTGCATCCTCAAAAAGAATGCATCAGGTCTCTTATATAACCCATGTCTTTCTCCGGAACTTAGGAAGTAGGCAGGAGAAACATACATACACAAACACAAAGGTGCACTACTATATGTGGTCGGGTAAATACCCTGATTTCCCACAGTAGATGCACAGAACATTACACAACAATGTAACGATACAAATTTGCCTCGAGTTACAGATACTCACAAACCAGATAGGTGAGGCTAGCGCTGGCAGAATTGTACACAAACCAAGGGGAATCACTCGGCGCTGGACAGATAAACAGTTAGATCCCCTGCCCCCGCCTATCAGGCACCCAACTGTAGATGGTTGTTATGACACCATGAGACAAACTGACCCACTTCTGCAAAGTAGTCAGCATCTGAGTTTGACAGATCTACAACTGCTGTCTCATCTGCAAATTTGACATAAAAGAGTCCTGTCGTTGGAGCTGGTAGAGTCATTTGTGAAGAGGATGTAAAGGACAGGCGAGACCACACATCCTTGAGGACTGCCCACAGACGTGGTGATGACAGAGGACATCAAGTTGTTTACGCGAACACACTGCATCCTTTCCACTAGGAAGTTCAAGATCCATAGGATCAGAGAAGGGCTGACATTCATGTGACGCAGCTTGTCAGCCTTATCATAAGGTATCTCTGTACCAAGGCTATTTTTGACCTTTTTGGTACCCCTTGTGACCTTGACCTTTGAGAGAGGTGACAGAAATTGGTATGTTTAGAAAGGTTTCGCCACAAAGTACCCTTGGGCCAAGTTTGATGTTTGAGGCTTGAATAGTCAACGCTGAAGTTTACCACAGACGACAGATGGTCCATTACATACTCACTTTTGCTGTCGCACATGAGCCAAAAACAATTTTGTCAAAAAACAGCTGTGACCTATTTCCTGATCTCCTGTGACCCCTGACCTTTCTGAGGGGTCATCCAAATTAGTATGCATGGGATGGTCTTACTATTATGTATCTCTGTGCCAAGTTTGGGTCTAAAGTTATGAATTGAATTTTAGAAGGAGAAAAAAAAACAAACATCTTTTGTGAAAATACACTTTTGGACCTAATTCCTGAGCTCTTTGTGACTCATGACCTTTCCAAGGGGACATCCAAATAAGCATGAATAGAAAGGTCTTACCATCATGTATATTTGTACCAAGTTTGGTTTTGAAGTTGTGAATAGTAGAGACAAAAATTGGGGGGGTCAAAATATGGCTATTTTTTTTTACCTATTTTCTGATCCCCTTTAACCTTGAACTCTGAAAGAGGTAAATGAAATTTGTATTTTTAGAAAAGTCTTGATGCAAAGTATCCTTGGGCCAAGTTTGAAGACTGTGGCATGAATAGTCTTCAAGGAAGTTTACCATGGCCAACGGCAGATACATGGCAGATGCAAGACAGACACCTGATGGACGACCTCTGTCCCAGAACATATTCACTTTTGCTTCGCACATGATTTAAAGCAGATGGAGAAACAATGAAGAACACAAGAAGACTACTTCATTATTTGTTTATTATTTATTTTGGTCTGTCTCAGGGTGTGCACCAGCCGACTCACAACAAGAGACACATACTCGACTGGGTTGTGTACAGAGAGGAGGATTCTATTTTTCGGTCCACCTGTGTGAGCCATGCCTTGTCCTCCGACCATCTTCCTGTCACGTGCCAGCTGGATATTGCAAAGCCTTGTCCGCCTCCAGTCTTCAGGATCACAAGGAACTTGAAAGGGATCGACCGGGACAAGTTCAGGGCTCATGTCGCTGCTTTCGTCTCTGGCCACCCACACGCCTCGGCTGATAAGCTGAACACTGGATTGAGGACCCTGCTAGACCAGCACGCCCCGGCTACTTGTCGCAAGGTGACCCAGCGCCTCTCCACACCCTGGTTCTCATCCATGGCGTCCGAACTGCACGCCTTAAAGCAGGAGAGACGTCAGGCTGAGCGACTTTAGCTTAAGTCAGGACTGACAGTGCATAAACAGATTTTCAGTCAGTTGAAGCACAAAGTCACATGTCTGACAGACCATGCAAAAACTGTGTTTTATTGTTCTAAGGTTGCTGTTGCTGGTACATGCAAAAAATTGTTTTGCATTGCCAACAGCCTTATGGGAAAGGTCAGGTCTGTTGTTCTTCCAAGCACCCATCCACCACCAGATCTTCCAAAGCTTTTCTCAGATTACTTTAGTGACAAAGTTGAAAGCATCCATGACAATATTGATAAATGTGCTGATGCTGGTATGAAAAACTATCCATCTGCAGAGACCGCTTTTTCAGGTCTGTCTCTGACATGTTTTTGACCTGTAATGGAGAAATTTGTGCATGAAACCATGATTAAGATGTCGCCTAAAACGTGTGACCTCGACCCTGTCACTTCATCTCTTCTACTTGAATGTTGCAGAGAGATTGTACCAGCTGTCACAGAAATTGTAAACCAGTCTCTTAGAAGGGGTGTTGTCCCAGCATGTTTCAAAACTGCCATTGTAAAACCTCTTTTAAAGAAGCCCACTCTTGACCCAAATGATCTGAAAAACTACAGACCTGTATCTAACCTCACATTTCTTTCAAAATTACTACAGAAAATAGTTTTGTCGCAGTTATTCGACCATATCAAAAGTAATGACCTCTGGCATGTTTTTCAATCAGCCTACCGCCACGGTCACAGCACGGAGACGTCGTTGCTTCGTGTCGTGAACGACCTGCTCACCACCAGTGATGAAGATAATGTTTTTGTTCTGGCCCTTCTTGATTTGAGCGCTGCTTTTGACACGATAGATCACCAGATTCTCATTCAACATTTAGTCTCTGTTTTTGGCATCAAGTGTACCGCTTTACACTTTTTTGAGTCTTATCTCTTTGGAAAAAAGCAAGTAGTGTTAGTGTTGGGAATAAGAGTCCGATCCCACTGAGCTTGTGTACGGTGTTCCCCAAGGCTCTGTTTTGGGGCCGATCCTTTTCACATTGTATACCCAGCCTTTATCTAGTGTCATCAAATGTCACTCTGATGACACAGAGCTGTATACCAGTGCTCAACGCAAACATGTTAGTCAGATGTTCCCGTCTTTAGACTCCTGTGTCACAGACATTCAGAATTGGACCACACAGAACAAATTGCAAATGAATAGTGGCAAAACTGAGGCCTTAAGATTTTCTTGTTCAACCTCCAGTGATCTCCCAGACTCGATCAGGGTTGGTCAGAACAGTATCCCCTTTTCCGAGTTGGCCCATAATCTTGGTGTTATCTTTGACAATAGGCTGACCATGAGAGAGCATGTCAACAAGGTTTGCCAATGTTCCTTCTTTGAATTGAGAAAGATCAGTTCAATTTGACACCTTCTCACTACTGAAACAACTAAAACACTTGTTACTTCCCTTGTTCTTTCACGCATTGATTTTTGTAATTCCCTTTTGGCTGGTGTTCCTCAGAATCTTCAAAGAGTTATGAACTGCTCAGCCCGACTAATTTACAGAGTACCGAAACGTGAGCACATGACACCCTTACTTGTTGACCTGCACTATATTTATACGCCTTCAAGATCCCTCCGTTCAGCATCAGACACGCGTATTTTCAGGATTCCTAGGCGAAAGAAGTCTAGCCAGGGCCAGCGTGCCTTTTCTTATTTCGGTCCAGTCACCTGGAACGACCTTCCAGCTCATGTCAGACATGCCCCAACTCTGCCTGTTTTTAAATCACTGCTCAAGACCTATCTGTTTTCTTATGCATACAGTTAGATGCATTTTCAGTGTGTTAGCATCATTAGCACTAACTGTTCTTGTAACGGCATGAGCGAGTGTGAGCTTTTGGTATGTGGGTTTTAGTTTTTGTAACATTTATTGTAGCGTTTTCTTTCTTGTACTTTTTGTTCTGTGATTTTTGATCCTGTAAAGTGCTTAGAGCACCATTCATTTGGAGGTTATAAATGTACATTATTATTATTATTATTACAAACATAAGACTACTTTGTTATTTGTTTATTATTTATTTTGTAATGCTATATGTATAAGTTATTTGGATGCGTGAAATAACAGAAATAACAATGATAAATAGACAAATAACTTACCATCATACATGGCAACAGACTCATCAGCTCCATCTTTCTTTGCCTCGGACACAACCCATCTGAAAACAGACTACAGTTTTATTACAGGCCTTTGGTACAACTTTGTTTCCAGCTCAAGTGTTTTCAATTACACTTGCATAAATGGATGTCAAAGCAAAAACGTTTAGGGCTTAACGTCTTGTCCACCACAAAGGTGATTTTAAAGTTGGGGCACTGAAAAGAGGCCTGTACAAATTATGACCCCAGCTTGGTTCAAACCCAAGACCTTTTGGACAAGAGTCGAACGCCCTAGCACCGAGCCACCCAGCTCCCTGGATGTCAAAGCAGCGTAAATAATTCATGTAGTTTACTGATGCAAATTTTGCTAGCACCTTAGGACTATATGTCCTGCAGACTGAATGTTAATAGGACAAAATGTACTGGTGATGCAGACCAACACCAATGATCCCATAAGTGTTTCACTCAGATCGTGCAAAAACGTATGTTATGTAATGGTATATACTCCATAAAATTCCCCCTTCTTTGACAAATGTACTGATATATTGTATAACAAGCAAATTCATATTAATAATAATAATAATAATAAATAGTTCTTGTATAGCGCTGTTCTCCAGGAAAACACTGGATTCGCTGTGCATGCACAACAGCACACTCTCTCTCTCAGACACATGCACGATTCTTCTTGGCTTGACTTCGCGAACGAAGATTCTATAGGGCTTGCCCACGTCGTCTGCAGGCATTTTCGTGGCTGCGGAGGCCAATCCGGGACAGGCAGGTTCGACCACAGTGGCTGCAGGGGAAGGTCTGGTCAGGGTTCTGAGTTATGACAACTCTGTTTTTTCTTCTGAGCCGCTTGTTCTTAAGGGCTGGCTTAACTGGGCGAGACAAACCCGAACCTCGTCTCGGCGAGACACCCGAGACAGTCAATGCGAGATACCCGTGCCACCCGTTTATTAGGTTCGGCACGTCTGGTCTTGTCTCGGAGAGTTCGCCGAACCTAATAAAGGGGTGGGTCGGGTATATCGCATTGACTGTCTCGGGTGTCTCGCCGAGACGAGGTTCGGGTTTGTCTCGCCCAGTTAAGCCAGCCCTTACAGGTTAGCTCTGCAAGAGTCCTCAAAGGAGACGGCTGCCTTGTGAATGGTGGAGCGCCAGGTGTCACGGTCCGCAGCAAGCGAAGACCACTGGCAGTGGTCGATTTGGCAGGCACTAAGTGACTTCTTGAGACCGTCTTTGTATCTCTTCTTTGGTGCCCCTCTGTCTCGGTGTCCAGTAGCGAGCTCGCCGAACAGAGTGATCTTGGGTAGGCGATGATCCTCCATCCTGGAGACGTGCCCCGCCCAGCGAAGCTGTGTCCGCAGCAGTAAAGCCTCGATGCTCACAGTTTCCGCTTGTTCAAGGACCTCGACGTTGGTGACATAGTCACTCCAGTGAATGCTGAGGATGGTACGCAGGCAGCGCTGGTGAAAGCGTTCAAGTCGTCGTAGTTGGCTGCGGTAGAGGGCCCAGGACTCGAAACCGTACAGCAGGGTGGTGAGGACGACAGCTCTGTACACGCTGATCTTGGTGCCTTTTTTCAGCTGTTGATTGTGCCACACCCGCTTGAATAGTCGCCCGAAAGCTCTGTTCGCTTTTGCCAGCCTGTTGTCCAGCTCCTTGTCCAGCTTGGCGTCTGACGTGATGATGCAGCCAAGGTAGGTAAACTGGTGTACAGACTTCAGTTCGGACTCGCCGATGGTGATGTGGGGAGGGCAATGCTCTTCCTTGGGTGCTGGCTGATGAAGGACCTCTGTCTTTTTCAGACTGACCTCAAGTCCAAAGAGCTGGGCGGCATCTGCGAAGCAGGACGTAATGCGCTGCAAGGCTCTCTCTGTGTGTGCAACGAGGGCAGCGTCATCAGCAAAGAGCAGCTCACGAATCAGTTGGTCTAGGGTTTTTGTGTGGGCCTGCAGTCGTCTGAGGTTGAACAGGCTGCCATCGAGACGATACCTGATGTACACTGCGTCGTCATCGTCAAGGTCCACTGTGGCCTGCTTCAACATCATGCTGAAGAAGATGGTGAAGAGGGTCGGTGCCAGCACGCAGCCTTGCTTCACGCCGTTGCGAATGGGGAATGGTTCTGAGAGGTCACTGTTTAGTCTGACCTGGCCTTGCTGGTCCTCGTGGAGCTGGACGATCATGTTGAGAAACTTTGGGGGACAGCCTAGTCGCTCCAGGATCTGCCACATAACCTTGCCTGCTCACAGTGTCAAACGCTTTTGTTAGGTCGACAAACGTTACGTACAGCCCTTTGTTCTGCTTGCGGCACTTCTCCTGAAGCTGTCTCAGCACAAAGACCATGTCGGTGGTACTCCTGTTGGCTCTGAAGCCACACTGGCCCTCTGGGAGGTGGTCTTCAGCGATGGCAGGTACCAGCCGATTCAGGAGCAACCTTGCGAGAATTTTCCCGGCAATGGACAGCAGGGTAATTCCACGATAATTAGAGCAGGCAGACTTCTCTCCTTTGTTCTGGTACAGGGTGATCATGACTGCATCACGGAGATCCTTTGGTAGCGTTCCTTTTTCCCAGCAGCAGAGACAGAGGTCGTGGAGCTTGTTGTGCAGTGCTGGGCCTCCATGTTTCCAGATCTCTGGCGGGATTCCGTCAATGCCTGCTGCTTTGCCACTCTTGAGCTGGTGGATGGCTGTGAGGGTCTCTTCGGCGGTGGGCGGTTCGTCCAATTCAACTTTTAGTGGAAGGTGTGGGATTTGGAGGATGACTGTTTCTTGAACAGTGCGCTCAGCGCCGAAGAGGTCCTGAAAGTATTCCGACCAGCGGTTCAAGATGGAGGTATTATCTGTGAGGAGTGCCTGTCCATCAGCGCTTCGCAGGGGACTTTGTACCAGGTGCCTAGGGCCATACACTGCTTTCAGTGCTTCGTAGAAGCCCCTGTAGTCACCGTTGTCAGCGCAGAGCTGGGTCCTCTGTGCGAGTCTGGACCACCACTCGTTCTGGAGCTCTCTAAGCTTGAGCTGGAGACTGCTGCAGATGAGGCGGAAGGCAGACTTCTTCACAGGGCAGGAAGGCTGGGAGGCTCTTTTTTTTTGCTAGAAGTTCCTGGATCTCTACGTCGTTTTCATCAAACCAGTCTTTGTTCCTCTTTCTAGCAAAGCCCAAGACTTCCACAGACGATTTTACAATAGCAGTTTTCAGTTGTTCCCAGAGTGTTTCAGGGGAGGAGTCTGCTGGATCAACTGTGTCTTTGAGCATGCGCTGTAAATCGGCCTGAAGGGCAGCTTTCTTGTCGTCACGCTGAAGGCTAGCAACATCAAGCTTTTTCTTGGGGGGGCCCCCTTTCTTGGGTTTCAGCTTGAGGCGGAGCCTGAGTTTGCAGAGAACAAGGCGGTGGGGTCAGTGTGGCACTCTGCGCTGGGCATCACTCTGGTGAGGAGGACGTCACTGCGGTCCCTCTGACGCACTAGGACATAGTCGATAAGGTGCCAGTGCTTGGAGCGAGGATGCATCCAGGTGGTCTTTCGACTGTCCTTTTGCTGGAAAGTAGTGTTGGTGATGACAAGTTGCTCCTCTGCACAGAGCTCCAACAGTAGGCGACCATTGTCATTGGAGTTCCCAACGTCATGCTTGCCGAGGACTCCTTTCCAGGCTTCAGAGTCCTGGCCCACTCTGGCGTTGAAGTCGCCAAGGATGATGACTTTGTCGTCTGCAGGGGTGCTCTGCAGGAGGCTGCGCAGGTCAAAGTAGAACTTGTCTTTTTCTGCAGGCTCTGCCAGGAGGGTTGGGGAGTACACACTGTGAAGGGCGACGTATTGCTGGTGTCTCAGTGGGAGGCGCATGGACATGATGCGGTCGCAGTGACCCGTTGGTAGGTTTTCCAACTGCGCAATGGGGGTCTTCACCATGAAGCCCACGCCTGAGAGCCGTCTTTCTGATGCAGGCCTGCCTGACCAGTAGAGGGTGTAGCCAGCACCAAGTTCTTGGAGGCTGCCTTCCTCCGGGAGGCGTACTTCGCTGAGCGCGGCGATGTCGATGTTTAACCTCCGCAATTCATGGGCAATGAGGGCGAAGCGACGTTCAGGGCGTCCGCTGTCTGCCGTGTGAGCATGGTTCGGATGTTCCAGCATGCTACTTTGAGTCCGGTCGTGGTCGTCATGAGAGTGGATCCATTGTTTTTTCTTGTTTTCTGACCGCATGAGAAGATGCCCGTTGACCGCGGCTAGCCAACTGGGGTTACGAGGGGATGAACTTTGGTTAGGCCACCTTTTCTAGGCCCCTTTCCGTGTGGAGCAAGCAGTGCTGTCCCTAGAGAAGGCTGCTTGGTCGTTCAGGGTGTGCCGAGTGACGCTGTCATCCCCAGGTCAACATCAGGCGACCAATATCCTGAACCGCCTGCATGCAGGTTTGAGACTGCGGCTTCCAGTGACATCTTTCACCTGCCGTTTTGCCCCTTGCCCATCGCTACAGGACTGTTCAGCGTCATAGTCCGTGGGCGTTTCCTAAAGCCTGCGCGGTGGAGCTTTTTGGTGGAGTGCAGTGTGCGCAGTACTGGCCCCACCCTTTAAACCCTTGGTTCGTTTGCCATGGCCTAGCAAGCTGGGACGGTGGCATCGAGGTCCTCGGGTCGTAGGTTTTATATCAGACTGTCCTTGTCTTAGTCTCTGGCTCAAAAGCCTTCCCCGGAGACACGGGGGCTTTGATGTCAGGGGTTTCCTCCCTTAGCCTTTCCGCAGCCAAGCGGCCAGGCCTGCAAGGCAGCAGGGGACTCGTGGGGGCCGGGGTCGTCTATGTCCTGTGCAGATGTGAACATCTGCCCACTGCCCAGACGGTGACACTTACCAGAGGAGAAAAATCCAACGCCGGAACTCGGTATCGAACCTCGCACCTTTGGCATTGGAGGCAGACGCCTTAACCACTGCGCCACTTCCCCGCCAATTATACACTACTTTAAACCACCTCATCCCTTCCCAACACCTTACATTCACTTCCTCTAGGATCAGAATAAAAGGCAGTCAGTCAACAGTTAGCTAAAGATGAGCTAAGTGTTAAATGCCCGACAGAAATAAAAGTCTTTAAGTGAGCTTTGAACTGTGACAATGTGGGCAGATTCCGCATTTCACTTGGCAGCGAAGTTCCACACACTTGGGGCTAAAATGGTGAAAGAACGCTCCACGACAGTTTTGATGTTAAGCTTCAGGATTTTTTAAAGTTTTACACTGGAGGAACGGAGGGTGTGTGATGGCTGATAAACAGACAGCTTGGCAGAAAGGTACGGCGGGAGAGATCCGTCAAAATGCCGATAGGCGAAAATTGCAATTTTGTACTGGTAGCGGAATTTTACATTACTGTCCCACACTCATCAACAAATGCAGGACAAGACCACGAGGCTTGCTGACATCTCGTCCCAAGTGGGCCTCACCATTCACAAACAGAAAACAAAGACAATGAGGCTGAACGCAACCAGGGAAGAACCAGTCTTGCTTGCTGGCACCCCGTTGGAGGAGGTGGAGTCCTTCACCTATCTCGGGAGCATCATAGACAAAAAAGGCGGCACTGATGCAGATGTCAGAGCACGAATCGGTAAAGCCAGAGCAGCCTTTCTCCAGTTGAAAAAAGTGTGGAGTTCCAGAGAGCTGTCACAACACACCAAAGTCCGGATTTTCAACTCCAATGTAAAAGCAGTTCTCCTATATGGAGCAGAGACATGGAGATTGACAAAAACCACAGTCAACAGAGTACAGACCTTCATGAACAGTTGCCTTAGAAGAATTTTGAAAATCCACTGGCCAGAGAAGATCAGCAACGTCAGACTCTGGGAGAGAACAGAGCAGATAACAGCAGAGAATGAAATTGGGCGAAGAAGATGGGGATGGATCGGTCACAGTCTGAGAAAGCCAGCTTCCAGTATCACTAGGCAGGCATTGTCATGGAACCCCCAGGGAAAGAGGAAAAGAGGTAGGCCGAGAAACTCCTGGCGTCGAGACCTCCAAGCAGACATCAAGAGACTGGGAACCACCTGGAGTAGAATCGAAGGAGAAGCACAGGACAGGAGTTGCTGGAGGTCTCTCGTCGACGGCCTATACCCGGGTAGGGGTGACAGGCGTAAGTAAGTAAGTAAGCGGAATTTTACAGGCAGCCAGTGCAGCTGCTTCAGTAGAGGCGCAACGTGGTCTCTCTTTCGTTTCTTCAAGATGAGACGCACCGCAATGTTTTGAATCATCTGCAAGCGTGAAATCTGATCTGACAGTAAACCTGCTAGTACAGAATTGCAATAGTTGAGCCTGGACGTAATGAATGCATTTACAAGTCTTGATGCCGCACTTTCTGCGAGATACGATCTGAGGGAAGAAATTCTGCACAGCTCAAGGAAACCAGCTCGGCAGACACTAATTATGATCATGCATGGAGAGCGTTGATTCAATCCCAGATATTTGACACAGTTCTGGAAGGGAATGCTCCAGCCACCCATGTTTGCGAACTCACCGTCAATCAGACTAAGGCGAGACTGAGAGCCAACAGGCCTGACTTCGGTTTTGTCAGTGTTAAGCTTAAGTTTGTTGCTAGTCATCTATTCATGAACTTTCCTTCCCATAATCCCTTGCAGACCAGAAAGATTCAATCTTGATGCTTGCCTCTGTCAAAACAAAAATGCTAAATATGCTCATACTGTTACAATAGCAAGCTCCTTATGCTCACTAGTAATGAAATTTTTTAGTGTGTACGTACGTTCAAAATTTCTTTCCGATACACACACATAAACAGAGAATAGACAGCAGCAAACACAAATCGAATCACCATACTATTGAGATTGACGACACTGATGTCCGCTAGTGATAGTGACAACCTTAGATAAGGACTAAATAACAAACTTGCAGGCATTTTGTGTCATTATCCGTGTTCTAATTACAAGTACTGAAATAGACTTTACTCAACAACACGCATGATTATAGAAAGCACTGATGTCTACACAGTCAAATGATATCTCTGCGCCAAGTCAGTCGACAGTCCAATACGGGGCACACAACAGGTCACCATTTGGACAGAGACAAACACACATCGGAAGTATCACACCCAGGTTCATAAATAGACATAATTATTAATGTATGTGGTCGCACATAAGGCAGCTTATCCGCCTGTTTTCTCCAACATCGGAGTCGTGCGAGAAGGAATTTGTGCAATGAAACATGTTCAGCAGTGTCAGCTTTGCTGGGTTCTGTATGTCTGAAGCATACATTTGGTGTTGGATGGTAAGTTCTCTTCAGCCTATAATATGTAAACTTTACTTCATGTCACCTCCTTTGCAACATTTCAGAAAAGTCTGACGTGAACTCCAGATGATGAGGGCCCTAGATTGTGATGTTGTGAGTTTTGTGGTGACGTGATTTTTCTAGCACGTATAGTACACACAGTGCCACTATCAGTGGCACTGAAAGGTAAAATTTACTATGTTTCGGAGCAAATCTAAAAAAAAGTGAAAATATCCAGTGAAAATCTACACAGCTTGATACTGTATGAACCTGGGCGTAAATCTACTTAGTGTAAATGTGCTATTCCTTAGAGATATCTTTTTTTGAGTAAATTCAAGCCTTTGTCGATTTATGCTGGGTGGAATCATGCTGTGAAGATTCGCGCTGTTTATTTAGTTCTATGAATAAAAGGAAAATCAGAGGAACACATTTGCACTGGATAGATGTACGCGTGGGTGGATTTGCACCAAGTACATTTTGGTTAGTCGTGTCAAGCTGGGAAGTTTTATGTCCAAATATAGCGAAATTGACCACCTCGGCACCAATGGCGGTAATCAGAAGGACTCTGGTGAAGTTTTGTTTTGGTCCGGGTAAATACATTATATTGAGCAACATTTTGCTTGATATACTGCCGATAAACAGGCAGATGTGATTACTTCACCCGAAACAAATGTCCTCGTCTTATGACTCGGACATTTTGATTCGGGTTTTCATAATCACATCTGCCTGTTATCGGCACTATGTACCCATTCCATAAAGTTTTCCATTCTTTGACACATGTATTGATATATTGTATAACAAGCAAATTATTATTCATGAATTTGCTTGATATACTTTCCTTCCCAAAAACCTTTGCGCACCAAGAAGATCTTGATGATACTTGCATTTTCAAAACGGAAACACGAAATATGCTCACACTGCAACATTAGCAAGCTCCTTATGTGTAGTAGTAATGAAATACTTCTAGGTGTGTATAAACGCTCAAAATGTATATCTTATATACACACACGAACGGAGAAAAGACGTCAGCACCCTTCACTGTAGTATATAATTACCTCTTGATAAAGTCATCTCTTGTGTGGAATGGTTCTTGGAAAAAGACAGGAGCTTTCGTAACTGGCTTCCGATACTTGGGCTATTAAGTTCAAACAAAAAAATGAAAATTATTATTTGCTTCACATTTTTACCATAAACTATACTAATGAAATACTATACACTGACAACCATGAAATTACTTTTTTGTGTTCCTTGGTTGAACACTCCCAGGATCACCCAGCTGGGTAAGAAGATTGCCTGAATGGCTGCGTATTATTACCTCAACATGTAGGTGGATTCACTATGACTTCAGATGTTTTCAGGTTATGTGTGCGACTGCTTTTAATTACCCCACACTCCAACTTCAGAGGATTTTTTTAAATCTCTTCTTCCAAAGAATGAAGGTTATGCTGGGAGCTTACCATGGCAGGCACGCCTACCCACAATTTGAAGTTTCAGTATTAGCCATTTGAAATTTCAGTAATACTATTAAAATTTCAGTAATACTATTACTATTGTTACCTATTATTTCTGCACTGTTTTTTATATTGTGCCTTTTATATTAGCACGAGCGCAAAAATAAAAATGACACACACACATCACTGACCAGGACACATGTAGTTTGCACATCTCTGTAATGGGTTAAATAATAGTTGGGCGCCCCCCCCCCCCCCCCCCCTTCTCCTCCACTTAATTTTTTTTTTTAACTTGCACATTGCGAAATTTTCTGATCATTGCACTTAGGTCCAACCAAGGGAAAGCAGACACCGACAGGTTGGTTTAAATAAAGGGACGTAATCAAGCAAATTGTTCTAGTGTGCTTACTCCCCTTGTTATTGTTTTAATTTGACTAACTCCAACATTTACTTTATTTCTATTGATTGATTGATTGTACATTGCTTAACGTCCCGACAGCAACAAGGCTTTCTCAAGACGTGCCTGCACTGCTTGTGAAAAAAAAAAAATAAACAGAACATTGAATGTATGTCGCCAGCCGGTCAAATACGTTAAATAAACCTAACACATGGGGGCTAAATAAAGCTAAGACCATTTAGCAACACACATCCAATATCAAGAGCTACAGGCAGTGCAGACAGTAGGGAGAGTTTTAAAAAGGCAAATACAGGTGAATGGACAACGGGTAGACAGAAACACATGCCCCAGAATAGAGAGAAAAACCCACCCTGTGGGGCTGACCAGGGTGACCCTGGGAACTAAAAAATACCTAACCCCACCCAAGTCCCCCAGGGCAGACCCGGGTGGGGTTACTTTATTTCTAGATTTAAAAGGCAACTAATATTAATGATAAATTAGGAAATCATATAAATTATTATTATATGTACTAATTTAAAACAAAATGCAAAATAAGTGCATTTTTTTTTTGTCAGATTAGAATATCTTTTATTGTACAACTTCACCCACAGCTTTAAAACTAAAATAAACACTTGGATTATGTTAACAAACAACGATATTTTTGATGCAGAGAAAAATTCATATTATTTGGAATAAAGAATGTGGCTATATACGACCTGTTGGAAACCTCTCACGGCCAACCACAGGCCGTAATGTATAACAAGTCTCTGTATTTTCCGTAGCAATAGCTCGATTTTAAAATTTCTGTAAAAAATACGGAAATTCCCTATGGGTGGGTAGGCATGCCTGCCATGGCTGAAAATAATCCCCAGTTATAACAACGGTTGCTGTAGCCTCAGTAGTATTGGCTGAAGTCTATTGATGACAGCAGCCTCTGCCAGAGACAAAACCAGGAAATTACAGATGCTCTACTGTATACAATGTGTACTGCAAAATAAACCAAACTTACTAAAAATCAATATAACCAGTTCTCAAGTCAAATTGTTTGAATGTATGAATTGTTTGAATGCAGGCGCAGGGTTTCATATCACCAATGAATGGGGGTAAATCACATACAGAATTCAGAAATCACATTACAAAATTGAGCTAAAAAAGGGGAACGATAACCCTTCAGGTGTATGTAGCAGACAATTTAATGTCAGAGGTATGAAAATGTACTAAAACTTCACTGAGGGGTCTGAAAGCATAAGACCTCATGGGAAGAGAGTTCCGAAACAGACCTGAAAGGGTTTTGCTCTTCCATTTAGGCCGCTTTAACATCTAGAGGTGCGCTGTACATATTGCGTTTAGTACTTGTGTATGCTTGTTGTAACAGAGAGATCTATTACTATCATCTATATCGCAGAGAGAGATGTAGTGAATTTGCAAATGAAGAAAAACAGTGAGACAAATCTTTCTTACAAAAAGATAGACTTTGAATACTGTTCTAATTAGTGTTTATTCCTTCACAGATTCAGACACATGTAACTGTATTATCCCATGCCCAGTTGATAAGGGAAAATTTTCTTTTGATCAGAGATACGTAGAACAAAATTGAGTTTCTCATTTTCACACAGTCACACGACGTTCCATACACAACTGCACCCTTCCCCATTCACACTCAGTCAATCTATGGGCAAAATGCTGAGGGGAGAAGCATTCACTCTGGATCACATAAACAACAGACACAGAACATAAGCAGCAGACAGCAGTCAAGTGACATGATGCCAAGAATAATCAATTTCCAGAAGTTATCATAAGATTGCATATTTCAAAGCCATTGCTTTCTATTGTACAATTAAAGTAGTCTCCTCTGAGGGGTTGCCATAGGGTGTTTCAGTGTGCACTTCCTGGCATCTTCTCACATTTTCGTTTCATAGTAGTATATCTGTGACAGCGCAATACCTTGATTTTCATTGCAGTTTGTTGTGTGTTCGCTGTATCTTTGGTGCAGCTAAGAGTTGGACGCAGATAATAATAATAATAATATTGTATATTTTTAATGCGCCTATACTTTCGAAAAAAAAGCTCTACGCGCCGTAGAGATGACATACTAACATACATACACCTTGCATCCTACAACACATATACGATATATATTCCCTAACAAGTAACATACACACTCACGCAACAAGATAAACAAGAAAAATAAAAATGACACACCAACAGAAAATGCTAACACACAAAAAGACATGTGTACCATAAAACTAATAAAGGATACAATAAACAACTCTCATTGACAACATAATGTTTGTAGCGACGTGAATGTATGTAGATGTACGTTTTATGCTACATGTTTTGTGCATGTGTGTCTACGTCTGTATGCATCTTCTGTTCTCTCTTTCTTGTTAACGTATCTTCTTCTTCTTCTTTTTTGTTATTATGTCATTCTAAAATTTTCTCTATACAGGATGATGTCTTTTCTTACCGTCACATGTTCTTTTTCTGTTCCACATTGTTTCCATATCACGGTGAAGAAAGATCTCTGATCCGAAACGTTCTGTTTCATGTTTCATACTTAAACTGTTAACGGGTATGAAACAAATATTTTCTGTTTCCTTTTGTATGTGAAGCATTCATGCATGTACACTGACACTGAATGGCTGGGGTGAGATGATGTAAACAGACTACACTAGAAGCAGTTCTCAGGGGGAAAAAAATAAACGTTTTCACACAGACTGAAATGTTTAGAGGTTTTTTCTGCGCGTGGTTGGTGTGCACACAGAAAAGTGTACTGATGATTGCCTGCATGAGAATTTCTTTTAGAGACTCATTAGAGGGTATGCCTAATATCATAGGGGTCCGTGGATAGTAGACTAATGCAAATCCACAGAGCCACCACGTGCGCGCAAGCACCTATACTAAGCTCAAGACAAAATAAAAGGGAGGAAACGAACGGCACACGCGAAAGACAATGCACTGTGATTCCAGAGCAGTTTCAACCCTCAAAGCAACCATTCTCCTAAAACCCTGAACTGAACAAACTCAGTAGATATTTTGCCACAAATCTACACCAACCTTGCCCGCCGATCATAACCGATAGTTTAGTATCGATGCTTTTTGCAAAGTGAAGCATCTTTTTTGCAGACACCCTTCGTAAGGTTTTAGCTGCGCCCGGAAGTACACAACATGCTCATTTTTCATTGGTTTAAGTAAATTAGCATATTCAATGAAATTAAAACAAGAGTGCGTCTTACTGTCGACATGAACTTGTGACCTGTGCTGCATGCAGCAGTCGCGTTAGTAGTCCAAGAGCAAGCCCGATCTACTGTGCACCCCCCCCCCTGCCCCCTTTCCCTCCCCACCCCCCACCCCCCAGTACTCCATAAGATGGGTTTCAAAGTGTACCTTAGTATGTCCTGAGATGTTTAAGCAATGTTCCACTAAAATCCTTAGGAACACACCAGAGATATAGCCAATGACGCAAGGATACCCCCATTCACGCTGTTCGCGGATGCTAAAATGAGCTTGAGAAACATTTTCCTCTAAATAAATCTGAATTCATTCCAGAAGCCCAAATCAGCCATTATTATGTTAAGGCACACCTTCTGCATCATCTGCAAAAAAACAGAATAAAAATATATTGAATCTGTGGCTCACAGAGAAGGTATTTGTGCACCCAGTTAATAGCCATTCCTCAAAATCGCAAAAGAAAAAAGACAAAAATAATGTGTCAGATGCCTTCAGACATTTTCTATAGCACTGGCAGTCCATTTTCAGGCTTACATCATTAAAACAGGATGTCACTATTATTATAAACTTGACTAGGTGATGTTGTGATCACTATGAGTGCCACATTGATTGAATTTGTATCCCTACCCCCAAGTTGTAAAAATACACAAAATTAATTTTAAAAAAATACTAAAGTTATTCCATTTCATTTTGACCTCTCTTTACCCATTAAGTTTCAATAATTTGAGCATAAAGTGCAAGAAAATGAGGAAAGTCAGCATCCTTGATGATACGTTTGTGGTGGTGAATGATAGCTTTTTCCAATTTAAAATTGCCAAATTGGGAAACGTACGTTGTATCTGATGGCCTCAGAAATTTTGTATACAACTGATAGGTCTTTTTTAGGTTTTAATGGTTAGGATAGAGTACCGCAGTTACTCCCAACCTGCTTTTATGATGCTGTGATTCATTTAGGGGCCACAGTTGCTGAATCTGCTGCCCTACCCCCGTTTTACCAGTACGCAAAGCAACGCAAAATGATCATAAAAATTGATTATATCATACATCAGCCCCAGATTCAATATTTTTTCATTCTGTTTTTGCTGAGGATGCAGAAGGTATGCCTTAAAGGGGCAGTCATGACCTTTTTTAATGCTTCAGTTCGCAAAAAGCTTTTACTGCGATTCAGTATACACATTCACTTAGACAATGACCACCCTATTGTCCCACAAAATGCTTTCTTTCGTCCATTCAAAGCGAAAAAAGGCCACCGGAATCTTGTGACTATACCTAGTCAAAAGATTGCTTCCGATGGTAGCTGACGTCATAACTATTCTATACGACCTTAGGTCATCTGCATAATTATAACCAATCAGAGACAAGATGGCAGATGAACCAGCAAAGAAAAAAAGAAAGTATCAGTCAACTCGCGCCGGCCGATAATACAAACTCGGAATTGAAAAGAAGAAAGAGAACGAGAGACAAGATACCCTAAGTAGAACTGACATCGGACAAGAGAATATAGAGCTTGGCTTGACCGCCCATCTGGAATTTGTCGCTTTCTTGCTATGTTATCAGTAAGTAATTCGGCTACGGTCTTTGTCAATCTTCCTATAGTTCCGCGAGCGCTAGTGATTTTCAGAATTCATGATCTTCAGTAGAATTTATCTCTTACTGATTTTGCAAGATTTTAAACCCGTTTTTAATCATAAAGTTACGAGCTAGTTCATCAGATTTTATGCTGCAAGGATCTGAAAACTATGGTGTGTGTCAAAATTGCAGCACTGACATCGCTGGTCGTGACACGTTTTTGTCTGTGCTGGCCGCTCTCATTCACTCGATACACACAGGTAGTGTTTCTGATGCGATGGTGCATTTGTCGTTTCCAGAGATGCTTTCAGTTATGTAGACTTCGATGTGCGAGATGTGAAATTGCAATGCAGAAAGTCAGTATAAATACCACTGTTCTGTTTCGTGACGCTGGCTCAGTCGCTTGGCGCGGAGACAGAGTCGAACAAGCCACGCCCCCAGCACGATCGTTACTCAGGGTAGCAGGTCAAGCGGAACCCGCATTAATTTTGACAGCATAGAGAGTATGGAAGGTTTATTTTACATTTTCGTGGAAAATTATGTCAAAGAGATGCCGGAGAACATCAGTACATGTTTACACTGACACGTGTGTACCCACACCGATGACCTCGTCTGCAGTATTGACCGGGTTCTGCCTTGTGACATAGGCTAGTAAATATGCACAAATTCAAAACGAGGCCGATGCAGACGATAATTTGCGCTCTCGGGTACAAAAACAACACACCCACCAAACGATGAATTTTGACATTTGGCATTGTATTAACATCATAAAGCTCTAGTTAGTACACAAAGGACCCATACATAATACTGTCAGCATTATCTGTTGCAGACAGTTTTCTGACTGTGTTGACTCGCTTGATCCTGGGGAGAATAACTTTAACATAATATTGCCTGATTTGGGCTCCTGTAATAAATTCTGATTTATTTAGAGGAAAATGTTTCTCACGGCTCACTTTAGGATCCGTGAAAAGCGTGAATGGGGGTACCCTTGCGCCATCGACTTTATCTCTGGAGTGTTCCTAAGGATATTAGGGGAAACATGGCTTAAACATCTCCGGACATTCCAAAGTACACTTTGAAACCCATCTTATTGAGTATTGTGGGGGTGGGGGTGCATGGTAGCCAAGACTGGCTTATGGAGTATAGGTACGTATTTCCCCCTGCCCAGAAAGGTCCAATTTAATGGAGTCTGGTTTAAACACTGCTCAGATGTCAATATCTTTTTGAGTAATTCTCTTCGACTTCAGAGTAAACACGGCAGAAAACAATGGATGCACTGCAGTGCATAAAGGCCTCTTTCACGGCTCTCTACTAAAGGGTTTAACGTTCAACTCCAAGTTGAGAAAGAGGTCCGTGATACTTCCGGCCACAGCTAGAATTTCTTGTTTCCTCCCTTGTATTTTGTCTTGAGCTTAGTATAGGCGCTTGCGCGCACGCGGCGGCACAGTGGATTTATTAGTCAAAGCTATTATCCACGGACCCCTATGGCCTACATGTAGGTAGGATCACCCATAATTTCAGATTGTAAACACATAAAAACTGATATTACCATTGGAAAGAGTGCATAAAAATGTGTGGTTATGCAACATTTCAAAGCTCTACCTTCTAATACTAAGTTTATGAAAAATCACATTTTGGCAAAAATGAGACAATTTGGGCATTCCTTAAAATGCCCAGTTTAGAATCATATAACTACATAATCTCTAGACCGACAATATTCCCACTTCTTGTACTCATTAAACCCAATACCTAGTTTGTACAGATTTTTTAAAAAAATTTTTACAGCTCCTATAATGGTATACTTCAGAAGATATGCCATCCTAAAAAAAATAAATCAACATCGAATAGCAGTTCTAACCTTTTCACGCAGTGGCTCCTCAACAACAGGCTCATCTTCAACCTCAACTTGGCCATCCTCCACATCCTGTTCATCGTCATCCACTTTGGCTTCACCTCTTGTAACACTTAATGTCAGTCCATAAATACACAACAACAGCACAAGCTGCCACAGCCTCATTTTACTATCTGCAATCAGGACAAAAAAAGGAAAGAGAAAAATACAAATTTGTTCAAGAAGAAAGGCAAAGCCCTTATGGCTCATGTGTGTGACTGACTTACATGTGGGACCTTTGTGACCTTGACAAGTGTTCAAGTGTCCTAAAATAAGAGAAAGGCTGGCTTCTGTACCTGCGAAATACATGTTTTCTGAAAATTTATGCATTTTTCACAAATCTATCAACCCACCATGAACCTTGGCCAATGTGACCTAGATTAACTAAATTAGTGTGCATAGAAAGGTCTTGTAATCAGCTAACTTTACCCCAAATTTGATTGAGAAAACTTTAGTAAAGACTAGAATTCTATCCAAAATTGTCATTTTTCACATATTTGCCGACCTCTTGTGACCCTTGACCTTCCCAAGGGGTCATCCAAATCCATATGCATAGAAAGGTATACCCATCAGGTATCTCTGTACCAAGTTTGGGTTTGAAGTTGAAGTAGTATTTGAGAAAACAAGTTTTTGTCAAAATATGGCTATTACCTATTTCTGGATCACCCCATGACCCTTGTGATAGGTCAACTAAATTAGTATGCATAGGAAGGTCTCATCATCAGCTACCTTTATGCTAAATCTGGTTGAAAAGTTTTCAAAAACTTTGATAACTACAATTATATCCAAAACTGGCATTTTTTACACATTTGCCAACCTCGTGACCCTTGACCTATCCAAGGGGGTCATCCAAATTAGTATGCATAGTATTTGAGAAACAAAAAAGGCAAAGTCCTTATGGTTCACATTTCTGACCAATCCACATAAGTGACCTTGACCTTTCCAGCAGGTCACTGATATAAGCAAGTGTTCAAGTGTCTAAACATTAAAGTAAAGGCTTTTGCACAAGTGAAATCCGAGTTTCCTAAAAAAAAATGTATGCATTTTTCACACATTTGTCTACCTTCCATGCCCTTTATGAGGGAGAGACTAAATTTAGCATGCATAGAAAGGTGTTATCATCAGCTACCTTTATCATGCCAAGTTTGATTGAAAAATGTTGCTAAAACTTTGATAAAAATTATATTCTAAGCAAAACTGGCATTTTCACACACTTTCCAAGGGATCATCCAAATTAGTATGCACAAAAAGGCCTTAACATCAGCAGCTATCTCTAGACCAAGTTTGGGCTTGAAGTTGAAATAGCATTTGAGAAAAAAAGGTTTTGTCAAAATATGGCTATTTTTTACCTATATCTGGACCCCCATGACCTTGGCCTTTGCGAAGGAACCACTGAATTAGTATGTGCAGAAAGGTCATATCATCAGATACCTGTGTGCCAAATCTGACTGAAAAGTGGGCAAAGCTTTGATAAAAACTACAATTCTATCAAAAACTGACATTTTTCACACATTTGCCAACCTCCTATGACTCTTGAACTTTCCGAGGGGTCATCCAAATTAGTATGCATAAAAAGGTCTTACCATCAGGTATCTCTGTACCAAGTTGAAAATAGTATTTGAGGAGTAACAATTTGTGTTAAAATATGGCCCCTTTCTGGCCCCCCTGTGACCTAGACCTAGGTCACTAACTTTGATATGTTTATACAGTTTTTACCACAAAGTAACCCTGGGCCAAATTTGAAGTCTGTGGCTTGAACAGTCTCCGAGAAAATGCCAACTACCATGGATGACAGATACACCAGATAGGCATAGCCCATTACAGTTAGTCTCCAGACAGGAGTTTGCACTGCCGTGAACCTATAGGGAGCATGAGCATCGTGCTATTCTACGCTGCAGAGCCGGGACGGTCGTCGAATTTGCACGTGTTGACAGCCATGGGTGTCTGGTTTTGGGCTCAGTGGTTACGATTTTATCCCGGCTGCGTAAACAAAGGCAACACTAGCCAGCAAGATACATACAGATTCCTATGACCGCGCCTACTCCTAGACGCGTATGAGCATATATGATTGATTGTACATTGCTTAACGTCCCGACAGCAACAAGGCTTTCTCAGGACGTCGTGGCTTGCACCTGTCAACGTTTTGCCTGCGTTCTTTTCATCACCACAACCCGATTAAACTACGTAAACATAGCAGCATGGAGGTAATTCGACTCAGAAATACGTTTAGCTTCTCACAAGCCCCCGCACTCTGCATGGCACTCATGAAGATCTATGCCTCTTGGGGAGTTTCGTCGATGGTTATAGGCGAACATTGCTAAATAGTGAATGCCATCCATCTGATGTAAAAACAAGCATATATTTATCCTCGTGAAAGTATGCGGTAACAGTGGAATGAATGTTTATTGATGTCTCTGTGCACATCAGACGAAACAAGAGTAGAACCTTCTGCCGTACCATCTGACGGCAGTTCCGCTGAAAGCGTTCAAGGCTGGCTCTAGCCTGGAACTGCCCTCAGCCCGGCCTCAACCAAATAACAGCCCTGTCCAAGCCAATGTTAGTATATATTTTTAATTTGTAACCTGGTTTTTAAATTTCTGAGTTTTCAGAGGTAAACCCGCCCATGTATGTGCCTCAGCAGATCCAAGTATATTCCGTTATGAACCCGACTCAGTCTTTACCAGAACGAAAGAGAGGGGAAAAAGTGTGTTCATTTATATGGTCATTGATGAACGGTTACTGAAAAACAAAAGAAACGGCTCAGTTAGTCTCCAGACTCGAGTTTGCACTGGCGTGAACCTATAGGGAGCATGAGCATCGCGCTATTCTATGCCGTAGAGCCGGGACAGTCGTCGAATCGCACATGTTGACAGCCATGGGTGTCTGGTTTGGTGGTCGCGATATTATCCCGGCTGCGTAAACATAGCAGCGAGGCAACACTAGCCAGCAAGATACATACAGATTCTTATTACCGCGCCTACTCCTAGATGCATATGAGCATATGCGACTCTTGCAGCTGTTGACTTTTTGCACATGTTCTTCATCATCACAACATGATTAAACTACATAAACATAGCAGCATGAAGGTAATTTGACCCATAAACACATTTAGCTTCTCACAAGCCCCCTCACTCTGTGCGGAACTCATGAAGATCTATGCCTCTTGGGGAGTTTTGTCTATGGTTCAATAGGTGAACATTGCTAAACAGTGGATGCCCTCCGTCTGATGTAAAAACAAGAATATATTTATCCTCGTGAAAGTATGCGGTAACAGTGGAATGAATGTTTCTTGATAGGTTCATTTGTCTCTGTGCACATCAGACAGAACAGAGAATCTTCTGCCGGCAATTCCGCTGAAAGCCTTCACGGCTGGCTCTAGCCTTGTAGTACTGCCCCCAGCCCTCAACCAAATAACACCCCAGTCCAAGCCCATGTCAGTATATATTTTTAATTTGTAACCTGGCTTTTAAATTTCTGAGTTTTCAGAAGTGAACCCACCCGTATATGTGCCTCAGCATACCCAAGTATATTCCGTAGTGAACCCAACTCTGTCTTTACCAGAACGAAAGAGGGGAAAAACGTGTGTTCATTTATATGGTCAATGTTGTACGGTTACTGAAAAACAAAAGAAATGGCTGAAACTCACTGCAAACCACAATAGTGCATCTCCCTCCCCCTCTCCCACTCAGCCCGGAAATTAAAATCGTGTGAACTGAAAAAGCAAAACTTAGGCACAGATTCTCATGGGTCAGTCACGGTCCTGTAACTTGCATGACGGACTTCTAAGGATCTATGCCTTTTCCCATCTGTAGAAAGGGCCACTATCCCACTGTACTAGATTTTCTCATTGATGCGCACCTCATGTCTGCAATAAACATAGAGCGTCATGGCGCCCGCAGATGCGAAAGCTAATGAGAATCATGCCTCTTGCCTGCCTCTATCATTATGCTGGTCTGTGCGTGGAAGAAGCAGCGCGAGCTGATTCACCGACTGCCTTCACACGTTGACAGCAATTATAAACAAACAGCTCTGCTGGAAAATGTGGACAGAAACAGAATAGCACGAGCTCACATTCCATCGAATCAAAATGATTAGGCATTTCAGAGTCTGAGTTAGAACTGCATTACATACTCACTTTTTAAATCGCACGTGAGTCAAAAACAGTTTTTATCAAAATATGGCTATTTTGGACCTATTTCTGGACCCTGTGTGATGACAGGTCACTGAAATTTGTATGTTAGAATGGTCTTGTCACAATGTATGCTTGGGCCAAGTTTGAAGTCTGTGTCTTGATTAGTCTCTGAGAAAATCCCAATGTGAAAGTTTACCACAGCCAATGGACGACCGACACTGGACGACACATGGACGACCACTGGCCCAGAACATAAGACTCACTCTGATTTGCATGTGAGCAAACAATGGCAGCCACTAAATCAATCTAAACAAAATCATCGGCTTACAGTACCACGCCTACATGCAGCATATCTCTTTCTAGCAAAGAGGAAGACAACACTCTAGATCTTTGAAATGTTTTCCATAAGATCCTCATAAGGCCTCATGAAAAGCAAAATTTCAATACAATCGATAATGAATGAAACTACAAAGAAGAACAAAGTATGTCTATCATATATGCATGCATGTACATCATATCAGTGTAACTCGATGTAAACAATGCTCACCATTATCAACATGGCAAAAGTGTAAAAAAACTAAAATTTAGAAACTAGCAACCAACTTATCTCAGCTACAATACTTGGCCTGATGAATTACTGTACAATAATTAGCAAATACAATGGGATGAACCACACCCACAAAGTCCCTTTTACATAAGAGCTGACCTCACTGTCAATGGTCTCTGCCTGTTGGCTTTAATCCGATTCTCATGTCCAAGTAACTCCAATTGAAAAAGCCTTGCCAATGCCTCAGTGAGCTTTGTAAGGAGACATTAGCTAATAGTCGGCCATACTAAAATATTGCCGCATAACATACACAAATTTGAGCACAAAACTGACATTTAGAAGAACTAAAAACCGATTCTGTATCAAGTGTATGAAACGAAATATCTCTAAAAATAACATGTGAATACACTATCTATCAACACAGTCTGATTATTATTATTGCATATTATGGAATACCTTACTGCTCGCCGATTATACCATGTGGTGGATGTTTACGTCTATTTCCTCAATCTTAATAAACCGAGACCAACAAATTCTTGAAGTATTAGAAAACCACAACTGTGACAAAAGTAAGGTTTGTAACTTGTTGAAGAGACATTTTGATAAATACACTGCAAGTAGAATTTATTTATAGACTAGCGCCAGTCGCGTACAATAGACACTGAGCAAACAGATAAATGGCATACGCTGAAAACAAGTGAACTTAAAAACAAACATAAAACTATTAAAACTCACCTAATGAAATATCTTGGAAACATAAACAGCAATTAATTTAAATAAACAAGATGGGATGAACAATAATCTAAAAAGTCTCTTCTATATGAAAGCCCTAACCTACAAAGTCCCTTTTATATGCAAGCTGTCCTCGCTGTCATGGGTCTCTACCTGTTGTCTTTGATCTGATTCTGATGTTGAAATAACTCCTATGGAAAAAGCCTCGCAGACCTGCCAATGCGTCAGTGAGGTCTGTAAGGGGCAAAGTGCATATATGCGTCATTGGTTTGAAAAACGTTATTTGTCATGATGTAATTTTAGTTTTTATGTAATTTAGATTTTACATGAAATGTGTTCAACTTTGACTTCTAGACTTGAGAAAAATAGTGACAAAACCAGAATTTCATGGTACAATTTCCATCATGTTATAATTTGTGTGAAGTGAAGGTGACTTTACCTACATACAGAGAGAGAGAGAGAGAGAGAGAGAGAGAGAGAGAGAGAGAGAGAGAGAGAGAGAGAAATATGTCACATCTAGAGTATTGCGTCAATGTCTGCGTGGTGACGAAATTTTTGCTTTTACATCACCGAGAGAAAGGAACTATGGGTGGTTTTGGACAATTTCTATAGACCTCAAAATTCCATTGTTTTTGACCACAAATCGCTCATCTAATAACACACCCCGTTTTTCTAAGATTTTCTTTATTTTTTTCAGTAAAATAAAGATTTTTAAAACCAATGCCATTCATGACTAAAGTAAAATTAACCCCCCGAGCTAATTAATCCATTGGTTATGTAAACATTTACACACTAAAATGCAGTAAATCAGCGCGGGCCATTTGCATAGCTTATGTGTGGTGTATTTCGGGAATTTCCGATTTGGTTATAGCCAAAACAGCAGTTACTTCCCTTAGAAATCTATTTTTAGCTGCTTACAGCTTTTGCCGCTCCACATTTCTGAGAATATAAATACACAATTACTCGCTTATCTATGACAACCGACTAAAACAAGGTTAATAAGACTACTAACAATGTTCACAGCTCAATCGGTTATATGATTAGTTAGCGCTACAGACCTGAAAATCGATCAATACATGGAACCGGTCGACGGAAAAGACACATTGCACAACTTCCTGTTTCAATCGATCTTATATTTAAGTAGGTAAGAATAACAACATTGTCCTGGGCCGAGGCTGGCCTGGTTGTCTCGACCCCGTTACACATGTACCAAGTAGATCTTGGGGCAGTTTACTAGGTACGTGTGTGCGTAAGTTCGAATCACCTCAAAAAATCTCACAAATTTCGTTTCGATAAATGTCTGAGCTGTGAGATTCTCATCTGGGGTGTGACGATCCAATAATTTAAATAATTAAAAAATGCCGGCAAATAAATAAAACAAAATGTGCGCGCACGGGTAAAAAAGGGGGGTGATAAGGGGTGGATAAGGGGATAAGGGGTGGTAAGGGGATAAGGGGGTTGGGTGGGGGGTGTGTGTGTTCGTGTGTCTGTCTGTCTATTACCTTGTCCCGTCTGGGCGACGGATCGCCAATCCGATTCACAATGTCTCTTCAAGAGAGGCATGTGTAATCCTCTCTTGAAAAGGCCATTGTGAATCGGATTAAACAGACGGGATTTTTGTTAAAAATGTTTATATGCTAACATCTCACATGATATCAGCTTTAATCTGTGGCACGCTATCACTTGCATGCTGTGGTCAGCCTGAACGAAATCTATGAATAAGATGCGGTTCAATATGACACAGTAAGTGGAAGCAGAAGCAATAGATATAACGAAGCTGAAACAATCAAAACATAATTTTGTTTCTCATTTTCACGTATTTGCGCAACTGTGAGAGACGGTGGTATGTCGCGTTAGTCATTTTTAAACTCAGTGCGTAGTACCTGAGTCAAGACAAGCCTTCAATTCCGCCGAGTCACTCACTGTCTCTGTGTGTTATTACAAAAGAGCTTTAACAACCGCGTTAGTAACCGGTCTGGCGCCAAACGCTGTTGATTAAGCTGTGTACAATCAACAGCGTTAGACCGCGCGGTGTTAACAGAAGATTGATTCTTTCAATCATAGTCACTGCTATCACTTCCATACCATGGACAACTAATAAATTCAAGGCAAAACACAGAGTTTAATGTCTCTGTTTACAAGGGTCTTAGCAAGCTGTGTAATTTCATGTGATCGTTTGTCTGTGGGTATGTTTGTCTGTGTGTGTCTGTATGTCTGTGTGCGTATGTGCGTGCATGTGCGTGTGTGTTTGTCTTTGTCTCTGTGTGTGTGCGTGCATTGTGTTTGTTTGTCTGTGCGTGTGTGTATGCGTGTGCGCGAGTATGCGTGTATGTGATTGTATGTGTGTATGCGTGTTTGTGTGCATGCATCTGTATTTGTGCACGTGTGTGCATGTGTATATTAATCGGAATGAGTCTGCCTATAATGTGTACGTGTGCCGTGTGTGTGTGAGTATGTACATCCCGTAAACCGGGGACACACATGGGTTATACACCCACAACCGGGGACTTCCAGTAAACCGGGGACGTCCCCGGTTTGTATGGTTAGTGTGTGTGTATGTATGTGTGTGTGAGTGCGAGTGCATGTGTGTATGCGTCTGTGTTTACGTGAGTGTGTATATGCGTGAGTGTGTATATGCGTGAGTGTGTATATGCATGTTTTTTTTAACATTGTCTCTGTGTCAATACCTCAAAACACACAATTATTTTAATAATAATAATAATAACCACACATACACACACACATACACACACAAAATTGAAGAAGGGTCGGCCTGTTTTGTAGCATTCATTCAGAAGGCGGCTGACAAAATGAGGTCAGGTAAGAAGGTAGGTGAATCCCGTGCACAGCCGCCGTGGTGGGACTCGGACTGCGAGTTAGCAAAACAAAACAAGTACATACAGTTGAAGCAGTTCAGACACACAAACACACATGACGACTTAGGGAAGTATCTTGACATGAAGAAAGAATTTAAGAAGTTGTGTAAAACAAAACAAGTAGAGTACAACGCACGGGTTTTGAATGAGCTCAACGATGCATGTAATGATGCAAACTCAAGAACATTTTGGCAAAAAATAAAGTCTCTGACTGGCGTTAAAAAGTTGTGTTCTGATGTCGTTTCACCACGCGTGTGGTATGATTATTTTCGTAATTTGCTAAATGTGGATCAGAATGTTGATGATTCAGGTTTCAGCAGACAGGCCGAGGGTGTTTTGAATGACCATATATCTGATGATTGTGATGGTTGTCATAATGCAAAATTTGACGAGGAAATCACGCAGGATGAAATTCGCAGTGCTATTAATAACATGAAGAAAGGGAAAGCATCAGGCCCTGATGGCTTGCCCACTGACCTTTTTCATCATGCAGGTGAGATCCTTGTGAAATTTCTGCATCCTTTGTTTAATCGTGTGTTTCAAAGTGCGGAATACCCTGAAAGCTGGACCATGGCTGTGATATTTCCACTACACAAAAAGGGTAACCCTAGAAATGTTGACAACTACAGAGGAATTTCTCTTCTGAACGTTATCAGTAAGTTGTACAGTTTTGTCATTAACAACAGGTTGGTTCGTTTTTGTGAAGAGAACGATTGTATTCCTGAGGCCCAAGCTGGCTTCCGTAAAGGATACAGTACTATAGACAACATTTTTTGCTTACAGGCACTAGTGCAAAAGTATCTTAGCAAGCAGGGTGGCCGTTTTTACACCATGTACGTAGATTTTTCTAAAGCTTACGACAGTGTGCACAGGACAAAACTGTTGTATCTCTTGCTACGTAAAGGAGTTCATGGAAAGTTGCTTCAGACACTTGAGAGTATGTACAAACATGTAAAAGCTGCTGTAAGGGTTGGAACCAAAGTTACCGACTACTTTGATTGCATGTCAGGGGTGCGACAAGGTTGTGTGTTGAGCCCACTGCTGTTTTCTATCTTTCTTTCAGAATTTGAGACAGAAATATCATCGTGCGGTGCACGTGACATTGATATTTTTGCAGACCCACTGGGTATTTTCCTTCTTATGTATGCTGATGATATAGCCATTGTCTCTGACTCTGTAGCAGATCTCCAAAAGAAAATTAATTGTTTAGAAAAATACTGTAAAAAATGGGGTCTCACTGTGAACATGGACAAGACAAAAGTGGTGGTCTTCAAAAATGGAGGTTTTGTGAAAAATTGTGAAAAATGGTTTTATGCTGACAAGCAGATTCAAGTCGAGTCCAGTTATACTTACCTTGGTGTGATATTTTCCTCTACTCTGAACTGGGCTAGATGTGTAGAAAACTTAGCTGGAAAAGCCAGGAGAGCAGTTGCAGGCATCAAAAGACTATACTTCAAATTACAAAACTTGCCAGCTGACACTGTTTTTCACATTTTTGATGTCAAGATTAAACCCATTGTGCTATACGGGTCAGAGGTCTGGGGTTTCCAGAGACATGATGTAATTGAGCAGGTTCATATAAAGGTTTGTAAAATGGTCCTTGGTGTTGGAAGAGATGTAAAAAACAATATTGCGCTGGGTGAGTGTGGAAGATTCCCTATGTATATTGATGCCTATGTTCGAATGGTGAAGTACTGGTGCAGACTTCTTACCATGTCAGAAAACAGATACCCAAGACAGTGTTACACGATGTTATATATGCATGATGCTTCGGGTAGATCGAACTGGGCTACGCAAATAAAGACTCTATTGTGTATGCACGGGTTTGGGTATGTATGGGAAATGCAGTCAGTTGGAAACACTCCTCTGTTCATTCAGATATTCAAAGATCGGCTGATGGATTGTTTCCGACAGGACTGGCATGCATCCCTTACCTCAAACACAGAATACTGCCATTACCACCCAGAAATACTTAGAGCCAGTTACATAGGGCAGCTGAACTCTTGTGAACTCAGGCGGGCAATATGTTTACTTAGATGTAACCGTTTACCTTTAAACGGAGTATCCAGATTTGGAAAACCCATCACTAATCCAGAATGTAATTCATGTGATTGGCATAAGGCTGAAGATTTGTGTCATTTTCTGTTCGAGTGTCCAAAATATGCCCCTTTACGTAAAAAGTACATTCCACTGTTTTACTACAGATTCCCATCCGATCTTAAAGTTCAGCTGCTGTGTGGAAACCTACATGATAAACTGGTCTTTAAAGTTGCTATGTATATTTCAGGTTGCCTTAAATTAAGGAATTAGAGGGATTTGCTTTGAACTTTTCTTGTTTTTTTGTTTATTTATGTGCGCTGATGTAATGCTATATGAGTGTGTTTTACAACCACCTTCCTGTATTTTCTGGTTGTAAATTGTATTTTGTGTTCATATGGGCCTGATGGCCTGCAAAAACTGAAATAAATTTATTATTATTATTATTATTATTATTATTATTATTATTATATTATTATTATTATTATTATTACACACAAAATTATCATAAGCACTTGATAACAATTTTTTTTTAATACCTACAGATACTTGATAACAAATTTCCAAAGTCACCTATAACTGACAAATTACTTTTTCAGGTAACTTTGTAAAGTTCCTATAAGTTAGTTGACACAAGAAGTTATAAATGTCTTAAAATAAGAACTTATAATTTCTTATAGGAACTTAAACATAAGAAATGTTTAAGTTCCTATAAGAAATTATAAGTTCTTGACTCAAGTCACAACTTAAGTCACAACTTACTCGGACAGATTTGTCAAGATACAAGGACAATGAAAAAACTGTTTTTTAGTAATAGTCTGGTGGTGGTGGTGGAGCTGATGGGGTTAAATAGTTAGGCGCAAGCGACATGTCATCTTTTTGCGAAGTGTAATGAAAAAATAATAAACGATTACCAAATCTGATTTTTATTTGTTTAAAAGATTGTGTAGTTTTTCTGTGGTTTCCTGAACACCAATCTGTTTTCCCATCTCTAAAAAACTAGCCTTTAGTTCTTCAACATTCACGGGAGATTGACTACGCATCTTATTTTGTATTTCGGATTTTTGTTTCTTGTAATTATTCAAATCATCCTGGACTCGCTTAAATTCTTCGTCATCAATAAAATTATCGTTCAATGCCTTACTAATAATAAGTTTCATACTGCTCAGCTTTGCACCGGCCAGCGTACTCAATGCTTCATGTTTCTGTAACTTTGTATGAAACCTCTTGTTTAGGGCCTCCAAACCAAAGCAAGCCAGGCATGTAGCAACGCTAACACCCTCAACTGCAATTCCAATTAAACTTCCAATTCCTGTGGCAAACAAAACAATACCCCCTACAGAACATCCAGCTGAAACAGCACCAACAGCCATAGAAGTGTTTTGAACAGAATTAAATACTGACTTATACCTCCTTTTACACCGTATTTTGCTTCCTCACTTATAATAATAAAAATAATAATACCGTTATTATATAGGCGCTTTTTCTCAATTTTGGGGAAATCGACTCAAAGCGCCGCGCCTGAAACCCAACACACACACTCACGAAACGGACATGGATTTACGCCATTTAAGACAAACACAGTATAAACACAGTACAAGACAAACGAAGGGCCAGTCAGCTACTGAAGTTACAGAGATTTTTGATCGCTTGTATTTGAGATTTGTAAAGTGGCCTGAGACCGGTACCAAAGTGTGGGGGGTGGTGGGGGGTGGGGGGTGGAAGAACCGGAGTACCCGGAGAAAGAACCCCCGACGGTCCGCCCGAATTAACGGTGACACTTACCAGAGGAGAAAAGTCCAACGCCGGAACCCGGTATCAAACCTCGCACCCTTGGCATTGGTGGCAGGCGCCTTAACCACTGCGTCATGGACCGCCCCTTTCAAATATTTAATTGCTTCTGTAATATTATTTAATCTGAATGCATCTGCTGGTAATGTTTTATCTGATGCAATTGGCACAGCTGTCGCATGTGGATCAGGCGCAAGCGTTGTTTTAGTCGTCACAATTGATTCAGTCGGCCCAAGCGTCGGAAGTATCGGATAGAATTTTGGCATTTTCTTTTTATTGACATTTTTTTAAAAAAAAATTATTTCATCAGTGATTACATTTTGCAACTCATCAAGAGTATATAATTTGCTAGCATAATAAAACGAAACAAGATCAATGTGTTCAAGGTTTATGTAACTTAGACGAACAAAAGTTGTTTTGTCGACTAATATCTTGACAGAATACTGCTCGAAACTTCAAAAACATCTACATTTTTTCTAATGGCAATAAAGACCTTTGTTGATTCTGATACTGTTTCATCACATGTAAGTTTGATTCCCTGTGCTATGTCTGCCTCTTTCGCAATAGTTACAGATCTCATGATAATTTCAAATACTATTGTCGCTTCTCTTGCAATCAAAAAGTTTATTGGTGTAAACACGACCGTCACATCAGACCTGCCCTTCCTGTGCGTAAGAAGATATCTCCGTTTTTCATAATTTTCAACTTTCAGTTTATCTCTGCTATTGTTGTCCGGAGCAAAGCTTGGAACAAGACTTACAATCAGCGGCCCAGAGTTAACAACTTTCCTAAACACTAAGGCGCCTTCATCATCAGCGTACACATAACGACTAATAAATTCCAACTTTATGTCCCAGTCAATTGTTGGCGGTGGAACAGGCACAGGTGAAACTACCCACTTATTACCTACATGTATTAAGTTGTAGGGTACATTATTTACTGGAACTGGTACAGTAACATCACGAAGCTGACCAAGTTTAGGAATCTGTTTTTCACCGTCTTTCATGTCAACAATTACTTTCCTCTTGTACACGCCAGTCAAATCAAGTTTGAATCCATACACCTCGCCGATTTCTCCCTCCTTCTCAAAATCCTGTACGTCTGCCAAATCTTTCAACTCTGTTACCGGACATGCATATGGTATGATTCTCTTTGGACCAGCACTCATTTTATTTAACAAAAATAAAATTATTTAACTTCTAACACTACACTAAAATCATGCATTACAACTGGGTTGTTATCTTGATTAGTTACAGATATACACAGTGACTCAAAGAAACTGGAACCTAATTTCTTAAACTGTAAATTAGGAAATCTAACAACCACACTTTCACAGTAGGGAGCAGTTCCAGCTGGCACACATCTCAACAAAGTTGAAGGCTTTCCATTGTGTACATTCTCAGTTGTGTTTAGTTCTTTTAAATAAACATTAAGTACTGTGTGTACTGCCAAATAAACAGGACGTTTACCAGTTACTTTAAGTTCTTTTGTCCTCAATGTCATAATATTAGAAAAACCATCATCATCACCTAATATAATCCAATCTTCATCCAAATAATAACCAAGTAAATATGCAAATTTAATTGAGATCCTTAACCAATCTTGTTTCGGAGATTCTAATGTAACAAGTAGGTTAGCTGAATTTAAAGTTGCTTTAATAATAAATTTACTTTGAAACCATTCAGCAATAGTACAAAAGTCATAATACCCAGGTGGTAAAGCTTCAGTCACACCACCAAAAATTACTTTATAATTTATATCATCTTCTACATTAAACCACTTTACAGTGTAAAACATTTCATGGATAGCTACAGCCTTGCTACCATCACGATTATCAATCCCATTAGTTAACCACACTGGTTTGCTTGTATCAAGATTTGTTAAGGCAATAAACATTTTTATTATCTCATATAAAAAGAAGGATGGAATTTAAATCACCAATCATTACCACAACAAACGCATTTCAATTTAACGTGGATGCCAAATACAATGTTGCACCAACTTATGAACAGAAAATAATTCAACTAAACCAGCCTGATATTGCTGTGTCAGGCGCACGCGTACAAGATTTATTTCAAGTGAAAGTACCAAATCCGTTTGATCATTATCTAAACCCTCCAATAACAGACGATGTTACTGCAAGAAAGTGGTCCTCAAGCCCACTACAGATGTTTCAAAACCAACTTAACTTTGCCATACTATGTTCTACTACAGGCTGTGGTGTTTCTTTTACAGACCATTTGAATCACTCAAACAAACTTATTAGATCTGTGTATCGTTTTCATGTTCATTACCAGCTTAGACGTATTTTGTCAGAACTCCATACCCCTCTACCCACTGAATCTAGTTTCAAAAGGTTTAGCAACCCCATGGATATGAAAGCGTTTGAACGGATATGTAATGAATTTAACATCAACCCCAGGTATGACTTTACACAAAAACTTGATGATCACAACGGTATGTGTACATTGTATTATGCTATGAGTCACAGACAATACCCACAAGATTATTACCCTGGTTACACTTCATTCTCATCTAAATCACAAGTCTGGTTAGGATCAATAGAACAGAAACAGTCAAATGCCTGGACCACATTTATCTTAGACAAGAGTGACGGGTTTACTCAAGCGGGAGTCGAGCGTGTAAATGAGTCTATCAGAACACATGTCTGGTGCATCCTAGGAGCACAATCACTAACAAAATCAAATATTTTAAACGGGAGTGGCAAATTTGAAGCACAAAAACAATTTCTTGCTAATCTTGAAGATTCAATTAATTCAGTGGTTGATCTCCCATCAAGCATACAGCGCTACCAAGACGTTCTCAGATATGCCAGATCAAAAGTTGACTTTGTAGTTGGCATCGGGTTATACATGTTGCCATCTGACCTTCAACTCCAAATGGGGACAATAACAAATTATAATAATGAAATCATTGTTGCAGGTCGTGATCAAAAATTAGGACTCAATCAATCTGTAAACTTGGGGGCCACAACCACACATGTACAGTTGTTAAAACCATTACACATGGTATCAGCCCCGGCCCTAACACCGGCGCCAATACAACCAGTACAATCAGCCCCGGATCCAACACCAACCCTTGACACAGATGTGTCAGAGAGAACTGCATTGGTAATAGGCCTAACAGGATTAGGGGTTTTACTTCTTTATCTGTTTCATTAAATAACCCACCATCAACCCTCCTACTGTAACCAATAATACCCACACATGTTCTGCCATAAACCCAACTACCTTTGCTGCTGTACTGATAAGCCAACTGACAACAGTGCCTATTATACCAGGCAAAGCGTCCATTGCTTTCAGAGCCAATTTCTTAAGCAGATCTGAAATATGAGACAACTTTCTTTACCCATGACTGTAAATCTTTTGGGTCTGTTGGAGGTGCTGGTGGTGCAGGCGGTGCTGGACCCCCACCACCACCAACCCCGGAGACAGCTAACACAACAGTACTGATAATAAATCCAAGAGCAGTAATTAAACTAGCAATTGAGATACCCTGTTCTCTTAAAAGTGTTTTCAATCTCTCAGCCAGAGTTGTGTCTTCGTGAAGTATTTTCTGAATAGATTGATTGATTGTACATTGCTTAACGTCCCAACAGCAACAAGGCTTTCTCAGGACGTGCCTGCACTGCTTGTAAAAAAAAAAAAATTAACAGAACATTGAATGTATGTCGCCAGCCGGTCCAATACATTAAATAAACCTAACACATGGGGCCTAAATAAAGCTAAGACCATTTAGCAACACACATCCAATATCAAGAGCTACAGGCAGTGCAGACAGTAGCGAGTTTTAAAAAGGCAAATACAGGTGAATGGACAAAGGGTAGACAGAAACACATGCCCCAGAATAGAGAGAAAAACCCACCCTGTGGGGCTGACCAGGGTGACCCTGGGAACTAAAAAATACCTAACCCCACCCAAGTCCCCCAGGGCAGACCCGGGTGGGGGATTTTCTGAATAGGTTCTCTAATCCTGTCGACTTGTGTTTTCAGTTTTTCCCTCCCAATACTAATCACTTCTAACCGCCCTGATCTTTCTATCTGCAAATCATTTAATCTGTGTTGGATTCTTTCTTTCATTTCAGTGTCAAGATTCCCATTGTCTGCTGTAGCCATTTTTTTTTTCACGTTCTATGTGTTTATCAAGCTCACCTAGTTTGGCAACATTATTTACCATCTCACCTCTTATCGTCTGCAGTGTTTTATCCAACCTATAATCTCCCGCATTGACAAAGGAGGGTCATCTATTGTTTTCATAGCATCATTTATTTGACCTTCAGTAAATGAAGTTTCTTGTATCACTGTGTTTGCTATTTCTGGTAGGCTTGTTACTGCTGCCATTTCAATTTCTTGCCCTGTCGGCAACTTTGTTTGCGTGTCGTGAAGCACACTAACAAGACGCGGTGTGACAGGAGACCCACCAATACCAAGTTGACGCAAGGCACCAACACCGCCTTCATTTTTTATTGTACTTAAAGCCCTAAACTTACCAGGGTCTTTTTTGTTAGTCAATAGTACTTTTCCTTTGTCAACAGTATTTAAATATAAATGACCCTTGCCATCAAGTTCAAACTGATTAGGATCTATGTTGTCTGGGCAGCCACCAACATGATCATAAAACGAGTTTACTTTGGTTTCTAAAAGTTCATGATGTAAACTGTAAATATTTCTTGTACCAGTCATATCTGTCATATCTGTTGTATTACCAAAATCATTCATGTCATCCATTTCAAAATCTTCATGACCAAATCCTCACGCTGCCATTGTTTTATTAATTTAATATTTTTTATTGTGCATAATAAAAATGACATCATCTTACGGATCAAAGTTAGACCCAAACAGAAAACTACGTGAGCCTTTTGGTGTTAAGGGCATTAGACAATCAATCGTCATCACAAACAATCCAAGTACCATAGACCAGAACCAAACACTTACAGTCAAGTTTCCAAACCTAGGCCCCAGTGATGTTATTGTTCCTGGCACTGCACGCCTAGCATTTAATATTGAACTATCATAAGACACAGATGTAAACAGAACAATAGTTAACAATCTAGGCAGATTGATTGATTGATTGTACATTGCTTAACGTCCCGACAGCAACAAGGCTTTCTCAGGACGTGCCTGCATTGCTTGTGAAAAAAAAAAAATAAACAGAACATTGAATGTATGTCGCCATCCGGTCAAATACGTTAAATAACCCTAACACATGGGGCCTAAATAAAGCTAAGACCATTTAGCAACACACATCCAATATCAAGAGCTACAGGCAGTGCAGACAGTAGGGAGAGTTTTAAAAAGGCAAATACAGGTGAATGGACAAAGGGTAGACAGAAACACATGCCCCAGAATAGAGAGAAAAACTCACCCTGTGGGGCTGACCAGGGTGACCCTGGGAACTAAAAAGTACCTAACCCCACCCAGGTCCCCCAGGGCAGACCCGGGTGGGGGCAATCTAGGCAGAGCAATTGTTAGAACTATTAAAGTAAAACTTGAAGGACAGGAAGTGTTTAGTCTTGACGATTCCGATGTGTTCTACTGTTACAAAGATCTTTGGCTCAGAAGAGAAGAAAGAGAGGATCGTATTTATCAAGGCATACAATCTGATAATGTTGGTAAACTTCGAATAGATGCCGGAGATAAAGTAACTACTGGGGTAGCCAAGGAAGTTATTATAGCTGAAACATATGGAACTAGGTTTTACATTCCACTTGAGTTTGAAATCCTAACAGCACATTTACCTTATTACCAAGGAGCACTGAATGACCGTCTGAGTTTTGAACTAACCTTTAATGACTACTCCAAAATTATAAAATCATCTGATCTCAATGCGACATATAAAATCTCTAACATTTCCTTGGAATACGAAATTGTCACACACACTGAACTAGCTAGACGCATACAAAATCAGTACCAGTCAAGACTTCCAATTTATTATGACCGAGTGATTAGACATAGTTTAATGCATAAAGACAAAAGCGACCCAATGTGGAACATAAACTTGAACACGCCTCCCAGGTCACTGAAAGGTATACTTATGTTGTTTGTTGAACCAGCAGGCCCATACAAAAGGGATTCAGAAAAATTCTACAATCCTAAGATTACACATTTGTCTTGCACAATTGAAGGGTGTCCTAATCAAGTGTATGCGTCTGGAATGTTACCTTATCAACACTACGACGAGATCACAAAGTAGGTTCTCCCAGGCGCCCACACGCAGGCGGAATACTAGGCCAAATGTGCTAAAAATTGCACAAATTTGATCATCACTTTCACTACATAAACATCATTTTTTGTTTCTGATTTTAATATGAAAATGACGATAAAATATTTCTCTTTCAATCTATGTGTGTTTTATAGTTAAATAAGTTCGGAATTAGTTGTAATAAATTGTGGAAATGTATAGGGGTTTACTCCATTTTGGCCGTGGCAAGGCCTTCCGCGCAGCACGCAGCTAAAGGCAGCGATTTACACACTCCGGTTTTTCCCGCCGTGGATTTTCGAGACAAAGGACACACACTAAAAATAACCTCATGATGAAAGTAGAGTTGTTTGCCGATCTGGCGATATAATTTTCGTATCAATATTTCCTGAAATTCTGGTCAAAATCCGACAACAAAAACTTTTTTTGACTTCAAGTGATCGTATCTGCCTTATTTTTCATCTGTTTTTGACCAGTAAACGCGGGTATTAAAGCTCAATTTACGCTCTTTCCAATGATATGAAAATCAGCACGATAGCTTTTCTGTAGGAATTTCGCCATGCGATCCAAGTGGGGCAACCCTACACCGCCTGCGGCGACTAGCTAGCGGCAAAGTAAACTTGCGAGCCTCGCGATGACTCGGACTCTGCAGATACAAATTTCGTCTCCTACGAATCTCTTCGACCATATATCTCGGTGAGTAATGCTTAAATTATATATGTTTTGATTAGTAATGTGAGTTTTGTGATTTTTTAAATATATTATCATTATGAATAGATGTGTGGAAACAAAAGCCGACTCTATTGTTGCTCTAGCAAACCTACGTTAAGATAACGTGGTCAGCTGATCGATGTTTTCTGAAGTGGCTTTTCCGACTTACAGTGTTAAATAATGCATATTTAATGGTTATTAGTGTTAACAAGAGTTTCAAAAGGCCATCATTTTTTTTTGTAAGTCTAGATGGTAGGTGCGAGTGGCCGAAAACCGGAAGTGGCTTCTCGGAGATTTTTTTCCGATCAACGGCGATTCACTCTTTGCTATTTTGCTTTGCTATTTTTATGATGTTAGTGCTGATTGTGATATAACTGATCAGAATTGTATAGGATAACTTTGTAAAATGGTTTATATTTGGCATACTTACACAGTAACAGTGCTGTAGGTTACACGGCACAGTATACTGTTCAACTTTAAGAATTTAAGATGTAATTTAGTTAGACAAGAGTCTGTTTATGTATAGACAAATCACTGTTGTTAATAGTAGTGGCACTGACAGTAATGTCAATAAGAATAATTCATGTTTATATAAAGTTCACAACAAGTTCAGGCTGTGATCATGTGATAATATAAATAATGTTTTATTAATTAGACTATGAGTATGACTATGGAAGGCTGAAATTCTCAGGGTGCTTTTTTCTTTATTTTTCTTCTTCTTCTTCCTCGAACACTCTTTACTTTTTTTAATTCCAGAGGATGAGACATATCATCTGCTGATGAAGCATGTTTCTGCAGAAGGTAGAGGCTGCCGGTGCAAGTTACCAAGCATGCAGTGCACCAACCGCCTCGTTTTGCAACTTGGGTCTTCTTCGGGTCACCACTGGCAAGACTTGAGAGAGAATTTACAGTTTTGCACAGCAAGCACTAAACATGAAACTTGGTAAGGATCTTCCTACACTTAACCATAAAGAAATCAGCCTGCGGAAGAAGCTACAGTGTCAGAGTGGCAAGCTTTTCTGTCATAATCATCATAAGAAATTCCAGGAGACTCAAAAAAAGGAACGGATTCAGAAGTGCAGTTTTCTGTGATAACATTTTTGCAATTTGCCAAACAGATTTTAGTTTTTCCTTTATGCTACTTCATTATTTTTATAAACATAGTTTTCTTTGTAATCAAAAGATTGTTATGTTAGGCAACTCGTCTGATCTCAATCGGGTTATGGCTAGGAATGCAAACAGAATTTTGTTTTGCATAGACATGAAACTTTTTTTAAGATGTGTGTGCTTTTGACTGTAAGCTAGTGACTGTTGCCTTGTCATAATTTAATATATTTGCATTTGAAATTTTCAGTTTCTGGTCTTGATTTTTTGTTTTGATGTGATGATTATTACTAAATTCTATATCAGATTTTCATATTTCACTTTTTTTCAGTGTGCTTTCAAAATGACACATTTCAGATATTGCAACTGCATTGTACAGTATTATTTTGTGCATTTTTTCACCGAGATCTTGAGTATTCATTTTACATGTGGGCATGAGATTCGCGCGAATCCACACGCAAGGTAATGATTTTGAAATTTAGCATAACCTTTTATTCATAATTATTATTTGCTCATTTAAGATTGTTAAGATTTTATTATTCATCTAAATCATTATTTGCATGCAGTTTTGCACTAGCCAGATTCTGACCTTTATTTTGATATGTGAACCATACTGTTCTTGAGATCTGCAGATTTTACTGAAACATGCTTTCAGTTTTTGTATTTTTCTAATAAATTATTCAGCTAAACCATTACTTGCATTGCATTTTTAAGATTCTGGCCTTTCTTTTGATATGTGAACCATTTCTGTGTGTCCAATAGTTCTCGAGATATAAAGATTTGACTTGCACCTGACTTTGTGTTACACTCTGTTCATTTTTGTACTGTTGCAAACTGGAATGGTTTAGATACTTTGAACCTTTATAATAGACATATTATTAGCCTTGAGTATACCCAAAAAACTAGGCATGCATAGTGCAGTATCTTATGTGATATGCTTGATTTCCAGGCTAATATTTACATTAGACGATGAATGGTGGAGACCCCAAAGTGGCCGTTCACGCAGTTTAACAAGGACTCGCAAGAGCACATTCAGGTTCACGTTATTCATACATTATTGTGGAGAAGGAGGTTCAGTTAGTATTATATTCATCTAAGTAGTAGTCTGCACTGTTTAAACACTGTAAGCAGTGTTGGCTGACAAAACTGTGTTATTGCTGAGGCATCAAACACGGACTTTTCTTACATTTGACCCGAAACGACAGAATGACACAATTTTCAAAAACCGTTTAAGATATCTCCACAAAATTTTGCATGCAAGCTCATCTTGATGTTTACTTTCAGAAAACTTTAAAAATTGTATTGTCTTTTGAATCTAAAAAAAATTACTGGGACAACCTACACAAAGTATTTTGCTGGTGGAAGGTTTAGCGATAAACCAGCAAACATTGCATGTAAAGATTTACATCTGTATGACAACACATGGTCAATACCTTACAAATAAGTATGCACTTTGGTTAGACCTTCGCAGTACAGATGATGATTACCTTCATGGGTCAGGTCGAAAAGTTGAGAACGTTAGTGATGGAATAACAATTCAGATACAAAAGAAGGTTGAAACTGCTGCAGCAATAAATATATATTTGTACCTGATATATGGCGCACTGCTGCACATAGAAGAGTGCAGACTAAGTGGACACATATATTAAAATTATATTGTGTATTAAAATGAACTTAATGACACTCGACCCACACTGTGGATTGTTTTGTGGTGCCACAGGGTGTTGTAAAACTGAATTTGTACTTAACCTTTTACAAACAAGATACATCCATCATTTTGAAAACATTGTAATATTCTGTCCTACAATAAAACACAACAAAGCTTATCACAACCGATTATTCATCTGGACTGACAGCAACATATACTTAGTTGACCCTGAGAAAAAACTGAATGACTACCTACAATATTTTACAAAGCAATTTGAAGGACAGCCAACGTTGTTTATTATTGATGACTATTCTGCAGAAAAAGACATTGTCAAGAAGAGAAACACTCTAGCAGAACTTGCCTTCAGTGGCAGACATGCAAATGTCAGTGTATGGATTCTCACTCAGAAATATAATGCTGTACTGAAAGATTTTCGAGAACAGTTAAAGTTTATCTGTTTGTTTTACTGTAAGGATCGTGACAGCTTTGAAGACTGTCTCAGAGAGAACGACGTCATCCCAAATAAGCATGAACGGGATGATGTAAAAAATAAACTGAAATCAACTAAGCATCTAAAGCTCATTTTAAAGACAGATCAGCCCAAAGGGTATGGGTTAGTAAATTAATTTATACATTTGTTTGTCCAATAAAAAATGACAGACGGACAAATCATGCAAGTGATTGATATCTCACACTGCTTCAAAGATGTTGTGCACTTTACTGATTTAATAACATCACCCAAACAGACTTACATAAGCCTTTCAGCACCACCGGAAATATATGCTACATATAGTGTGACTTTGGATTATGTTGATGAGCTTCCAGATGTGGAGTGCATGACAGTTGATTTAAAGACACCTACTTTTAAAGTTGATGATATCAACTATGGTTGGTTAGGGGAAGTTTGTTATAGCATATTTAATCAACTACGTAAACTAAATGTTTATATTAACAGTGTTACAGTTAATAAAGTGGTATTACACAAGGTGAGCCAGCGGTAATATTTTTTCATTTATTATTTTGTCGGACAAATAAAAATGACGGACAATGCTCAAAACCCATCAGGCTCATCAAGCCTACGTAATGTGTTTCATACAACAGACTTGCCTATATCCAATACTAATAATGTCTATGAATCAATAGAAAACTCTTTTTCTGTCACACAAGATAATCTTGTTACAGGCAGTGTAAAGATTCAGATTGTTGCTAAAATAGAATTTACTAGAGTAGATGGTGAAGTGATTGTATCGTACATATCAACAAGACAACACACAGTTAACACAAGAAGGGAATTAGAAAACGTGTTTAGAGACAGACTATTACCTGACTTCCTCCAAGCAATTGACAGTGCGAAAATGAAGGGGTCTGGTTGGCACGAAGGTCATGTACATGAACTACAATTAAAACAGTCGAGGTATCATCCTATATTAGGTAAATCATGGTTACCACTGCCAACAGAGGTTGCAAACAAAAAGGCTGTAGTCAATATACAGAACAATGACCACCATTGTTTTATGTGGTGTGTGCTTGCTAAATTACACTTTATAAAATCAAAACCTGAACGTGTATCTAACTACACTAAATTTGTAAGCTCAGTGGCATTGAGTTCCCTGTTAAAATAGAGGACATAGACTTGTTTGAAAACCTAAATCCTGGTATATCTGTAAATGTGTATGTGTGGGATAATGAGTCTGTTGACAAGTTACAACCCATTATAGTATCACCATTGGCTCCAACCTATGGGCAGCCAGAAAATAAACATGTTGACATGTTATTAAATGGCCCTGCCGGTGATGACAATAACTTTCACTACACAATTATTAGAAATATGTCACGTCTAATTCATGGACATACAACGAAACACAATGGTAAACAGGAAGTGTGTAAGAGATGTTTACAAAGATTCTCCTCCATAAACGTAGCACACAAACATGTACTGCATTGTAGATCAGCTGATGACATACAAACTGTACTGAAGTATCCAGATCCTGGTAGTCAAGTGTGTTTTAAAAACAATTAGTCTAGCAGCTTTTCGCAATTTCTGCAGACAAAGTAGTTCGTCAAAAGAGTAACAATGGTTTGCAGGTACGAAACGAAAGTACTAATGCCATATAGTTTATGCATGGCAACAATATTTGTCCTTAGGATGGAGACATTTTTGTAAAAGTGTTTTTCGAAAGCTATTTTTCGATGTGAGGGAACCAGTCCTCGTACACCGCCCGGATAAGGTGCAAGACATTTTTTTGTGCATAACATTGAAAATTTCAAGCATACAAGTTACAAGTTTATTCCAGTGAGTAAATTAAAATCATCAGCAAGTAAACATGCATACATATATATGATAAAATAAGTTTAAAAGTATTATTTTTAATGCGGTAAGCATGGTCGCGTCGCTAGTTTCAAAATGGCGGTCAGCGAGAAGCCTTCTAAAGAAGTCAATCAGATGCGCACGGTTGATGAAGCTTTACTTTGCTCCTGAATTGAAACAGAGATTATTTTCGATTTGAACATCTTATCAACGTCAAATACGTTATTTTTCCTGGTCTTGAAAACAGCCTTTTCCATAGAACTCGGTCTTTTGTGGGAGGAAAGCATATCGAAAGTAAACTCCCTTTGTGCATGTTGTGCAATGTGTCTGCCGACCATCTTCAACATTCTGAAGACTTTTTGGCCGGATACAACATGCATGTTGTTCGTCTGTTTTTCAGCCTAACGGCTCTAAGTGCAGGTCTGCTCTTTTTGTTTATTTTATTAGTGGAGATGGGATTTTTAACTGGTCAAGCACACTCGTATCCGACTGGTCTTAAGCACAAGCCAGGCAGAGTGAAATCCATCTCCGAACCGTTTCCATCAAAATCACCATGTTCAGCTAAACACCTAAATATAAAATTTTAGTTTTTGCAACCAATTCAACCAATCCGCAACCAAGTACTCACAAGGACTCTTATGATTAAGCTTTATCAGGACTGCATGAGACACAATACAGATAGTAGCCCTCTCTATTATATTACATGTTTTATTTATTTATTATTGATTCATGTATGTATTCACTTACATATTTATTTATTATTTATCCTTTTAATTATGGATGGAAGGAATTCCTTGATGCACATGATCACTATAGTGGTATGGTAGTAGTCACCAAGGAGAGGAAATTTGTTTTCAATATGCTTACACCTGTGCATGTTCATAATCTATCCTTTACTTAACATGCATATTCATAGGTCCCAGGTATCCCCAACTTATTTTATTAATTAATTTTTTTTTTGTTTTGTTTTTTGTTTGTGATGTATGTTTGCACATACAAATCAGCATAAAATGATTGATTGTACATTGTTTAACGTCCCGACAGCAACAAGACTTTTTCAGGACGTGCCTGCACTGCTTGTGAAAAAACCCAAACTAAACAGAATATTGAATGTATGTCGCCAGCTGGTCTAATACACTAAATAAACCTAACTAGACCCTTTAGCAACACACATCCAATATCAAGAGCTACAAGCAGTGCAGACAGCAGGAAGAGTTTAAAACAGGTAAATACAGGTGAATGTTAGTTAGTTATTTGGGTTTAACGCCGAGCAGGCAACTAAGGCCATCTCACGGCGGACAGGTGAATGTACCAAGGGTAGACAGAAACACACGCCCCAGAATAGAGGGGAAAACCCACCCTGTGGGGCTGACCAGGGTCACCCTGGGAACTAAAAAGTAGTTAACCCCACCCAAGTCCCCCAGGGTAGACCTGGGTGGGGGACATCAGCATACAAGATGAGAACATACATATACACATATATGATGTGAACATAACATGTACACATATATGGCAATAGGTGCATACCACCCGCTCCCCACCCTACATACAAAACCACAGAACAAACATCTGTGCATGTTCATAATATATCCTTTACTTGGTATTCATATGTCCTAGTTATTTAAATTTATTATTTATTTGTTTTAAAAGTAGGTTTTGTTCATATGCTGATGTTCACATACACATATATGGTAATGCTGCCCACTCCCAACCTCACTCCACAACCAGAAAACACCCACCAAATGACACTTACATCTGAGCATGTTCATAATCTATCCTTTACTGAGCATTCATGTCCCAGGTATCTTGACTTACTTTATCTTTTTTATTTAACCGCCACGAGATGGCATTGGTCGCCTGCTCGACATTAAACCCAAATAACTATATATTTAAATTATTTATTTATTTTGTTTGCTTGTAATGAAGGTTTTGTACATACACATCAGCAAACAAGAAAATATACACATATATAGATGGTAATAGGTGCCATACTGCCTGCTCCCAACCCTTACCTAAATACACACATAAAACCGCAGAACACCTACCAAAAGAAGGACATACACATCTGTGTATGTTCATAATTTTTAATCTATCCTTTACATAGCATGCATATGTCCCAGGTACCTTAGACTTACTTTATCTTATTTATTTAAATTATTTATTTTGTTTGTTTGTAATGTAGGTTTTGTACATACACATCAGCATACAGCTCAAGAACATACACCATGGTGCCCCTGTGCATGTGGCCACCAGTACTATTCTGTCAGATCTGTCACACCCAGCCAATCATCTCTTTGAGCTTCTGCCCTCTGGCCGGCGGTTTCATGCTTTTAAAGCCAGAACCTCTCGATTCAGATGCAATTTTTTTCCAGAAGCTGTCCTCAACACATCACCATGCACGGAACAACGTGATTCCATGATTTGTGACATATGACCGATTTGTGTTTAATATTGTGTTTATCTATCTTTTAGTGCTGTATATAGGATGATCACCAACTAAGTGTATGACATGATGAATGCCCTACAAGTGAGGACATATTTTAATGTCGTCATGCCACACAAAAATCCTTGTAACGTTTTACTTGGTGAATAAATGTCTTATGTGTTATACACGTACATGGTAATAGGTGCAGTATCGCTCGCTCCCAACCCCAATCCAGTTACACACACAAAACCACAGAACATCCACCAATGTACATCTGTGCATGATCATAATCTATACTTTACTTAGCATTCTTATGTCCCAGGTATCTTTGACTTACTTTATCTTATTTATTTAACTGCCATGAGATGGCCATAGTCTACCGCGCGGTGTTAAACCCAAATAATTATTTATTAAAATTATTTATTTATGTTTGTTTGTAATGAAGGTTTTGTACATACACGGTAATAGGTGCCATACCGCCCCACTTTCAACCCCAGCCCACATACAAAACCACAGAATACCCACAAAAGACATGCACAATTGTATACTGATGGGCATTAGTGGACTGTCCTCGCGCTGGGACCATACGGCGTTGAGGCGCGTCCCCTGGGTGGTGGATAGGGGGTCCCTCGTGAGAGGGGTGCACCGAATGAAATAAGGTGCCGTGAACCAACATGGTCTAAGGGAAGGTGACCCCGACAGAAAACCACTGGTCCTCCTAGTAAGGGGGTTGGGCGTGGGGGTAGCTTCCCCACCCTGCAAAAAAGGAAATAGCTACAAAAATGCCGACGAAAAGATTAACAGTAATTCCTTTCCTGGAGGAGGAAGGTTCTTCTACTAGAAGACTTATGACGTCTTGTGGTGAAAGCCGGAAGTCTTCGGAAGCCACAGGACCGAGCCGCCTCTCTCTATCCAGGGATACAACCATGGGCACATGGAACGTCAAGACCATGTACCAGAGCGGCAAGGCCGCCCAGATAGCAGCGGAAATGCAAAAGTACAACCTTTCCCTGCTAGGCATCAGTGAAGCCAGATGGACGCAGTCTGGCCAGAAAAGGCTGTTAAGTGGGGAGATGATTCTGTATTCAGGTCATGAAGAGGAGAATGCCCCCCATACAGAAGGAGTAGCACTCATGCTGTCACCAGTGGCACAGAGAGCGCTGATGGGCTGGGAACCTCTTGGGCCAAGAATTATAACAGCAGCCTTTAGAACCAAGAAAAAGCTCAAGCTGAACGTCATCCAGTGTTATGCGCCCACCAATGACAGTGACGAGGAAGAGAAACAAGAGTTCTACAACCGACTCCAGAGTGCCGTGGACAAATGTGCGGAGCGAGACATCACCATCGTCATGGGCGATTTTAATGCCAAAATAGGGGAGGACAACACCGGATACGAAGAGGTGATGGGGCGACAGGGACTAGGCTCGGAGATGAGTGAGAACGTGGAGAGGTTTGTAGACTTTTGTGCTCTAAACTGACTTGTCATTGGAGGCAGCATCTTCCCACACAGAAGAATACACAAAGCAACTTGGGTCTCACCTGACCATACAACAGAGAACCAAATAGACCATATCTGCATTAGCAAGAAATTTAGAAGATCCCTTCAAGATGTTCGAGTGAGGAGGGGAGCAGATGTCGCCTCAGACCACCATCTGCTTACCTTAAGAATGAAGCTCAAGCTAAAGAAAAGCCGCACAGAGACAACAAGAAGACAGCGCTATAATGTAGGCCTCCTGAGAGAAACTGGAGTTAGAGAAGAGTTCAAACTGGTGCTGTCCAACTGGTTTCAAGCGCTACAGGAGCTAGTAAACGTCTTTCTCCAAACAAGCCATATCTGAAATTTCAAGTGAAAATAACAAAAATTACGGACTCTAATATGGGTCAACCGACTTTCTATAAAAGGTAATTTAACTCTTTATTGAGACATCCAAATTCAATATGCTCGGAAGCTGTCTTAGACACCCACTGAAATAAGCATTTCCTTTGAAAAGAAAAGGGGAGACTGCCAGTGCTAATATTTTAGGAAGGTTACAAAGTAAAGTAGGTTATAGCACTGTCAGGGGAGAGAAATGTGCATGATCGACCAGTGATCATAGATCTACTGTGGCCAAAGCACAAAAAAAAAAGATAGGAAAGAGAGGAGGCGCTAAGAAAGTGACCGAAAGCAATGCATATGGAAGCCCCCCCGAAGGGGGGCGTATCACATATCCACTGTTCCAGCCACTCAGTCCCTTGGGGGACCTAGATTTAAATTTCCATGCACTGAGTGGCTGGAACAGTGGATATGTGATACGCCCCCCTTCGGGGGAGGCTTCCATATGCATTGCTTTCTGTCACTTTCTTAGCGCCCCCTCTCTTTCCTATCTTTTTTTTTTGTGTGCTTTGGCCACAGTAGATCTATGATCACTGGTCGATCATGCACATTTCTCTCCCCTGACAGTGCTATAACCTACTTTACTTTGTAACCTTCCTAAAGTATTAGCACTGGCAGTCTCCCCTTTTCTTTTCATTTATCACTACAATATCGACTGCAACCCCTTCCCCCCTTTTGGTAGGTTCTCTTTTAGGGTGCATGGAGATTTAACTCTGGGTGGTGGCATGGAATGTATGCCCCTGCAGACACCACAGTAAAATGTGGTTGTCATTGCAGGTAGGCAGAATTTCCTGCCTCCTCCAGTATTGCCGATGGTGTGCTGAAGAGGTCGCCTAGACCAAAACAGCTGTCCACACCGGCTAAATATCTGGACCCCCCTTGGGGGACCTAGATTTAAATTTCCATGCACTGAGTGGCTGGAACAGTGGATATGTGATATGCCCCCCTTCGGGGGGGCTTCCATATGCATTGCTTTCGGTCACTTTCTTAGCGCCCCCTCTCTTTCCTATCTTTTTTTTTGTGCTTTGGCCACAGTAGATCTATGATCACTGGTCGATCATGCACATTTCTCTCCCCTGACAGTGCTATAACCTACTTTACTTTGTAACCTTCCTAAAGTATTAGCACTGGCAGTCTCCCCTTTTCTTTTCATTTATCACTACAATATCGACTGCAACCCCTTCCCCCCTTTTGGTAGGTTCTCTTTTAGGGTGCATGGAGATTTAACTCTGGGTGGTGGCATGGAATGTATGCCCCTGCAGACACCACAGTAAAATGTGGTTGTCATTGCAGGTAGGCAGAATTTCCTGCCTCCTCCAGTATTGCCGATGGTGTGCTGAAGAGGTCGCCTAGACCGAAACAGCTGTCCACACCGGCTAAATATCTGGACCCCCCTTGGGGGACCTAGATTTAAATTTCCATGCACTGAGTGGCTGGAACAGTGGATATGTGATACGCCCCCCTTCGGGGGGGCTTCCATATGCATTGCTTTCGGTCACTTTCTTAGCGCCCCCTCTCTTTCCTATCTTTTTTTTTTGTGCTTTGGCCACAGTAGATCTATGATCACTGGTCGATCATGCACATTTCTCTCCCCTGACAGTGCTATAACCTACTTTACTTTGTAACCCACCATCTGCTTACCTTAAGAATGAAGCTCAAGCTAAAGAAAAGCCGCACAGAGACAACAAGAAGACAGCGCTATAATGTAGGCCTCCTGAGAGAAACTGGAGTTAGAGAAGAGTTCAAACTGGTGCTGTCCAACCGGTTTCAAGCGCTACAGGAGCTAGTAAATGAAGAGGAGGCGGTCACCACAGAGCAGCAGTGGAAGGCAGTTAGAGAGGTGCTGAACTCAACCTGCAAAGACACTGTAGGGTTCAGGAAACACCACCACAAGGACTGGCTGTCGGCACAGACCTTGAAGAAGATAGAAGCGAGGAAGCAGAAGAAAGCAGCGGTCAACAACAGTCGCACGAGAGCAGCCAAAGTAAGGGCACAGGGGGAATACTCGGAAGCCAACCGCGAGGTGAAGAGGAGTATCAGGGCAGACAAGAGGGCCTACACAGACAGCCTGGCAGCAGAGGCAGAAAAGGCAGCAGGCAGCGGCAACATGAAACAGCTCTACGACATTACCAGAAGATTGTCGGGTAAGTATGGCCATACAGAAAGACCAGTAAAAGACAAAGAAGGCAAGCCTATTGCAGACAGAGCAGACCAACTGGACAGATGGGCCGAGTATTTTGAAGAGTTACTGAACAGACCTAGCCCACCCGACCCCCCCGACATCCAGCCGGCAGAGACCGACCTACCCATCAGCTGTGACAGACCCAGCCGGGAAGAGATCAGAAAAGCAGTGGCATTTTTGAAGAATGGCAAAGCAGCAGGGCCAGATGGCATCCCAGCGGAGTCTCTGAAAGCAGACCTAGAGACAACAGTTGAGATGCTGTACCCACTGTTTGGAAAGATCTGGGAAGAGGAGGTGATGCCAGCTGACTGGAAGGAGGGGTACCTAATCAAGCTTCCCAAGAAAGGCGACCTCAGCAAGTGTTCCAACTACAGAGGAATCACCTTGCTGTCAGTACCAGGAAAGGTCTTCAACAGGATCATCCTAGAGAGAATGAAGAGCTCCGTTGACCCCCAGCTGAGAGACCAGCAAGCAGGATTCAGGAAGAACCGATCATGTACAGACCAGATCGCCACTCTCCGCATCATCGTGGAACAGTCTCTGGAGTGGAGCTCCCCGCTGTACGTCAACTTTGTGGATTATGAGAAAGCATTTGACAGCGTGGACCGAGAGGCTCTGTGGAAACTCCTACGACACTATGGTGTACCCACAAAGCTCGTCCGCCTGATCAAGAGCAGCTATGATGGCATGACATGTCGCGTGATCCACGAAGGGCAGTTCACCAGAGAGCTCCAGGTCAGAACTGGTGTCAGGCAGGGGTGTCTGCTGTCTCCGTTCCTCTTCCTACTGGCCATAGACTGGGTCATGAAGATGACCACAGAGCACAGACGAAGTGGAATACAGTGGACACTGTGGACACAGCTTGACGACCTCAATTTTGCAGACGACTTGGCATTACTGTCCCACACTCATCAACAAATGCAGGACAAGACCACGAGGCTTGCTGACATCTCATCCTAAGTGGGCCTCACCATTCACAAACAGAAAACAAAGACAATGAGGCTGAACGCAACCAGGGAAGAACCAGTCTTGCTTGCTGGCACCCCGTTGGAGGAGGTGGAGTCCTTCACCTATCTCGGGAGCATCATAGACAAAAAAGGCGGCACTGATGCAGATGTCAGAGCACGAATCGGTAAAGCCAGAGCAGCCTTTCTCCAGTTGAAAAAAGTGTGGAGTTCCAGAGAGCTGTCACAACACACCAAAGTCTGGATTTTCAACTCCAATGTAAAAGCAGTTCTCCTATATGCAGCAGAGACATGGAGATTGACAAAAACCCACAGTCAACAGAGTACAGACCTTCATGAACAGTTGCCTTAGAAGAATTTTGAAAATCCACTGGCCAGAGAAGATCAGCAACGTCAGACTCTGGGAGAGAACAGAGCAGATAACAGCAGAGAATGAAATTGGGCGAAGGTAGGTAGGTTAGGTATTTGGGTTTAACGCCGAGCAGGCGACTAAGGCCATCTCACGGCGGGATGGGTAAAAATCTGGTCAGCCAGACTAAAAGCAAGGTCTTAAGACAAGATGTAAATATAGATTAAAAATCTCAGGCTAAAATGTCGCACATGTCTGGAAAAGAAACGTCTACAGACTCTCAAAAAGGGCAAATAAAAAAATTCACATAGTCTATGAATGCTCAGATCTTGTTAAAAATATTGCATTCTCTCAAAAAATTGAAGATTTTGTCCGGGGGAACATCCCGGAACAAAACCTTCAAGGAGTCTGCTGTGAAGTGTTTATATCTGGTGTCAATTAGGTCAGCACAATACAGCAAAAAGTGTCGAACAGAAAACTGCTCATCACAGGCAAAACACCATGGACGCTCATCCTGTTTAAGTAAGTAAGAGTGCGTAACATATGTGTGCCCGATGTGGATTGTACATTGATTGATTGTACATTGCTTAGCGTCCCGACAGCAACAAGGCTTTCTCAGGACGTGCCTGCACTGCTTGTGAAAAAAAAAAATAAACAGAACATTGAATGTATGTCGCCAGCCGGTCAAATACATTAAATAAACCTAACACACGGGGCCTAAATAAAGCTAAGACCATTTAGCAACACACATCCAATATCAAGAGCTACAGGCAGTGCAGACAGTAGGAGAGTTTTAAAAAGGCAAATACAGGTGAATGGACAAAGGGTAGACAGAAACACATGCCCCAGAATAGAGAGAAAAACCCACCCTGTGGGGCTGACCAGGGTGACCCTGGGAACTAAAAAATACCTAACCCCACCCAAGTCCCCCAGGGCAGACCCGGGTGGGGGGTGCCCGATGTGGAGCCGAGCAAGGACAGTCTCCTCACGGCGGCTGCCACAGCGGAAAGGTAGACTGTCAGACAACTTAGGAAGAGCTTCATGAAGCTTGTTCCCTTCCTCTTTGTCCCACTCGGACTGCCACTCGCGGGCTATGTACGCACTAATAACAGGTTTAAAATCACTATAAGACAGTCTGTGTGTCAGGGACAGGGTCACTGCGGGCACTGTTGGCAGCAGAATCTGCGATTCTGTTGCCTTCGATGCCCACATGGCCTGGGACCCAAATAAAAATGTCATAATATTCCTTCAGCAAGTCCGCGTAGAGCTCTCTAATCTGCACCAGCAGTGGATGGTCTGTTCCCGCGCCCTGAAGGGCCTGCAGGGCAGAAAGAGAGTCAGACAGAATCAGGAAGTTCCTTTCCCGAGACTGATAGGCATGCTTGAGTGCTAGCAGAATGGCCTGCAGTTCTGCACTAAATACAGAGGAATGGTCAGGGAGACGGAGCTTAAATGGGCGTCTAGGATGGCGAGAGGACACTGCAGCCGCAGCCACTCTTCCATCCTCAGACTTGGACCCATCCGTATAAAGACGACAATAGCCAGGAAAAATTGAAAGGAGTTCATTGAGGCTCTGTTGGTATATGGCTGGTGGAGTACAATCCTTCTTGTGGGCAGTCAAGTCCAGCAAGATGGCGAAGAAGATGGGGATGGATCGGTCACAGTCTGAGAAAGCCAGCTTCCAGTATCACTAGGCAGGCATTGTCATGGAACCCCTAGGGAAAGAGGAAAAGAGGTAGGCCGAGAAACTCCTGGCGTCGAGACCTCCAAGCAGACATCAAGAGACTGGGAACCACCTGGAGTAGAATCGAAGGAGAAGCACAGGACAGGAGTTGCTGGAGGTCTCTCGTCGACGGCCTATACCCGGGTAGGGGTGACAGGCGTAAGTAAGTAAGTAAGTATTAGTGGACTGTAAAATCTATATATAGAGACTTCAGGTTAAGCAAGTGGCTTGTATTGACTGCCTGTATTTTAGCTGCCCACCTACAAATTTCATGTGTACAGTTAACCACACTGCACATGCAGCCATCAGTTCTGTGAAAAGTACTGTTGGCCTCATGCACAGGGGCACCAAAACTTAGAGATAAGGCCACACCTGATAACAATAACAGTACTTATAATAATATGCATACTCAGCCACTAGTTCTGTAACCTTGCTTTTAGTCTGGCTGACCAGATTTTTACCCATCCCGCCGTGAGATGGCCTTAGTCGCCTGCTCGGCGTTAAACCCAAATAACTAACTAACTAGTTCTGTAAACAGCACCTTTGTAAACGGTACCAGTGGCCAAATGCACACATACCATCATGGATGTTGCTACCACTGATCACTTCAAACAATAGGCTGCCCAGTTCACATTTTGATACCGTGAACTAGCCTGCACATGCAGTCATCAGTTCTGTAAATAGTACTGGTGGCCACATGCACAGCGGCACCAAACTTAAAGGTTTATTGATTGTACATTGCTTAACGTCCCGACAGCAACAAGGCTTTCTCAGGACGTGCCTGCACTGCTTGTGAAAAAAAACAAAAAAAAACAGAACATTGAATGTATGTCGCCAGCCGGTCAAATACATTAAATAAACCTAACACATGGGGCCTAAATAAAGCTAAGACCATTTAGCAACACACATCCAATATCAAGAGCTACAGGCAGTGCAGACAGTAGGGAGAGTTTTAAAAAGGCAAATACAGGTGAATGGACAAAGGGTAGACAGAAACACATGCCCCAGAATAGAGAGAAAAACCCACCCTGTGGGGCTGACCAGGGTGACCCTGGGAACTAAAAAATACCTAACCCCACCCAAGTCCCCCAGGGCAGACCCTTCTCTTGTTCACTTTTCTTTGCCTTTTTACGTTTATGTCCTTTTCGTCAACAGTCAATAAATATCTCACTCAGCCTGTGTTTATGTGGTTTCTGTTTTACTATCAGTTTTGTCACGCGCGAAATGTCCTATTGTTTTGTTCCAATTCAGGACAAATGTCCTATCCCTCTGCCACCCTCCAGGACATTTGTCCTATAGGTGTCCAGCTCCAGTGACATCCCTGCGTCTTTAAAGCATTTTTATCATTTGGTTGAAATTTGCCCAAGATTATCACAGCTGTGGACCATACCACATTTCTAGGATTTCAGAATCCAAATAACATAATACCTGACAGACCTATTAAATGAGAGATTGTTACGTGATGGAGTTGTAGTCGAAGTATGATAAACACACCAGACACACACGCACGTAGAGTTCTTTTAAATAGACCTCATTCAGCTGCAATCCGTCAACCGTGGCTTAAGGATGTAGACAAAACTGGAGTAACAGTTCCAACAATATTTAATTCAGCGACGCGATATCCTCGCAATAATGCACTCTCAAATGCACAAACTACTGAATACAAAGTCTCTTTTGCTATATCCACACTACGACTCAAAGTTTCTCATACACAGCGTCTCTCGCAATAAACTGCGTATCTCTACAACTGACAAAGCAAGACAATGTACTCACGGGCTTTCCCAGCGCCCTCCTTATATACACTATCAAAATCTAGAATCTTCTACGGAAATCATGAACTCAACCAATCAGAACGAAACGCGCAGCCGAAACTCATTAACATAAACTTTCCAGAAACAATATATCAGTATTATCAGGCTACAAAAACACGGCTGCTCACTTCAGCTCTAAATTCTAGCATATAATAAAGACACATAAAAGTATGGTATCCCTATCTATGATAGCTCAAAAAGGTACGAGAACATTCACCAAACAAAATAAAAGCTCCTCACTACACGCGCACAGGAAAACAAAAAGTAGCGAAAAATGTTGCGATGTCACCTAACCGATGTGACTCTTACGAGGCCACTAGACAGTGCGACCCTTCTACAACGTTCCGGACTAAACTTAACAAAACGAAATCGGCTCTACTCACGAACAAAAGAAAAACTTACTAAAAAAAAACCCACGTGAATCGTAACCGTGATAGCTCAAATAAACAACATATCATTACCTACGAATAACACATGTACGCTCTCACAGGATAACACAACCACAATCGTAACAGAGATGTGCATAACTTCACATCAAGTCTGGAATTGCGACACTGTCTTCAGTGTTGCGAGTGTATATACACATCATCATGATTGCAAAATTGTTGGTATTTACCTATCAGGGTATTTACCCGACCACATATAGTAGTGCACCTGCGTGTTTGTGTATGTATGTTTCTCCTGCCTACTCCCTAAGTTCCAGAGAAAGACATGGGTTATATAAAAGACCTGATGCATCTTTTTGAAGATGCAGATGATCGTCTTGTCTTATACCTGCGTATTTCTCTGTGGGCTGGCGATTGGGTGCCTGATAGGTGGGGGCAGGGGATCTAACTGTTTGTCTGTCCAGCGCTGAATCGTTCCCCTTGGTATGCATACAATTCTGCCAGTGCTAGCCTCACCTATTCTGGTTTGCGAGTGCAAAATTGTTGGTTGTGAAGAGATGACTTCATGTTTTACATTTCTGCTTTAGTCATTATGAGTTCAAATCATCCAACAGTGCATACAAAATATCATAAATTGTTTGCTGATCTGTGCTGTGTACATAACATGACAACAAAGAGAAGAGCTCGAGTTTCTTGCAATGTTCTGAAAACATATTTTTTTCGTGGTCTTGACCACTCACTTTGTCACTGAACAAATTTCAGTGACATTTCCACAAGGCCAGTTCTAACTCCGACTCCGAAAAGCCTAATCATTTTGATTCGATGGAATGTGAGCTCGCGCTCTTCTCGGTTTCGGTCCCCTTTATCCAGTAGAGCGGTTTGTTTATAATTGCTGTCAACGCGTCTATTACACTATGGAAGGCAGTCAGTGAACCAGCTCGCGTAGCTTCTTGTATGTAAGGACCAGCATAATGATAGAGGCAGGCAAGAGGCATGATTCTCATGAGCTTTCGCATCTGCGGGCGCCATGAGGATTTATGTTTATTCCAGACTGACAGAAGGTGCGTATCAGTGAGTGTATATAATTCAGTGTGATAGTGGCCCTTTCTACTGATGAGAAAAGGCATAGATCCACAGGAGTCCGTCATGCAAATTACAGGACCGTGACCCATGAGAATCTGTGCCTAAGTTTTGCTTTATCAGTTCACACAATTTTAATTTCCAGGCTGAGTTGGGGAGGGGGAGGGAGATGCGCTTATTGGTTTGCAGTGAGTTTCAGCCGGTTTCTTTTTGTTTTTCAGTAACCGTACATCAATGACCATATTAATGAACACACTTTCCCACCCTCTATCGTTCTGTTAAAGACAGATTCGGGTTCACTACGGAATATACTTGGATCTGCTGAGGCACATATACGGGCAGAAATTTAAAAGCCAGGTTACAAATTAAAAATATATACTAAAATGGGCTTGGATAGGGATATTATTTGGTTGAGGGCTGGGGACAGAACAAGGCTTTAGCGAAGGCTGCTTTCATCGGAACTGCCGTCAGATGGTATGGCAGAAGGTTCTCTGTTCCATCTGATGTGCACAGAGACAAATGAACCTATCAAGAAACATTCATTCCACCGTTACCGAATGCTTTCACGAGGATAAATATATTCTTGTTTTTACATCAGATGGATGGCATTCACTGCCTAGCAATGTTCGCCCATAACCAAAGACAAAACTCCCCAAGAGGCATAGATCTTCATGAGTTCCGCGCAGAGTGCGGGGGCTTGTGAGAAGTTAAATGTACTGTATATATCTTGGTGGCTAGTGTTGCTTCTATGCTGCTATGTTTACGCAGCCGGGATGAAATCGCGACCACCGAGCCCAAAACAAAACACCCATGGCTGTCAACACATGCGATTCGACGACCGTCCCGGCACTGCGGCATAGAATAGCCGTAGGATAGCGCGATGCTCATGCTTCCTTTAGGTTCACGGCAGTGCAAACTTGAGTTTGGAGACTAACTGAAGGCATTTCTTTCTGAAACAGTTTAGTATTCTGCGTGAAATACTGAGATTTGGGGGAAAGCATGTTCATGTCGTAACTTCACTACACAGTACAAGCCTGGCATTGCAGCATTGTCTTCAGTGTTCTGAGTTTATCTACACATCATCATGATATTATTTATTTATTGAGGAGATGACTTCATGTTTTTACATTACTGCATTAGTGACAGACCATTTGCTCAGGATTATTGCATGTTTTGCGACATGTAAAATGTATTTAAATTATGTGTATGTGCTGGAAGCCCCAGAAGGGCATATGTGTATGTGCTGGAAGCCGACGAGGGGGTGGCATAGCAGTACTGGTTAGGAAGTCATTAGAAAGCTGCACCGATTTCAAACGCTTGCCCTTTAAACTCTTTTGAAGCTGTTGAAGTTAGTATCATCAGTGACATCTCAGTTACTTTGACTGTAGTATACCGACCTCGCCTCGTAGCAGACAAAATAAACTAACCACTAGCGAATTTTTCAGTGAATTCCAAGATTATGTGGACAGTGCCTCCAGCAGCAGACACGAATTAGTTATGGTTGGAGACTTTAATTTTCATTTTGAAGTTCCATCTGATCCTGATGCACTTCGTCTGCGTTCACTTCTGTCTGACCGTAGCTTGCGTCAGCATGTGCAGGGGCCGACTCACAGACGTGGTCACACCTTGGACCTTCTAATCACAGGGGAGAGCTCCTCTCTTGTTCAGGACGTTCAGGTGTGTGATTCGCTGTTTGTCGGATCATGCAAGTGTTTTCTTTCATGTGCTTGCGTCTCGGCCTCGTTCCACAAAACGCTTGATCACTTCCAGAAACATTCGTCGCATTGACATTGATGTTTTCAGCTCCGATGTAAAGGTGGCTTGTGACGGTGTATTGACAGACTGCACAGTACATGAACTGCTGGACACTTACAACTGTACACTCTCTGACATTCTCAACAAGCATGCGCCACTCACCACCAGACGCGTAACCTCACATCCCCCGGCCCCTTGGCTAACGAAAGAGCTGAAAGATGCCAAGCGCGAGCTTCGAAGCACTGAGAGACTGGAGGTGTAGTGGTCTTACAGTACATAGAGAAATGTTTGTGAAGCAGCGTGCTGCACTCAAGTCCTCACAGCGTGCAGCTAAAAAAGACTTTGTTTGTGCCAAACTTGAAGACTGCATATCTAGTCGTCAGCTGTTTGGCCTTACAAATGAACTTCTTGGAAAGAAAAATGAACCTATACTCCCGAATACCATTCCTATGAATGATTTACCTGATAAGTTTTGTCAGTATTTTGATTCTAAGATAAGCACGATCCGTCAGGAACTGGACAACTGTTCTGATGCTGTGTCCTAATATGATGGGCCTGTGTTACATGCGTTCACCGCTGTCACAGAGGAGACTGTAAAGAAACTAATTATCTCCTCACCCACCAAATCTTGTTCCCTTGACCCCATTCCCACCTCTATACTCAAGCTATGCCCTGATGAGCTTGTCAGTGTGATAACCAGAATTATTAACTTGTCTCTGGAATCAGGGTCTGTGCCTCGGCATTTTAAGCAAGCTGTGGTTAATTCCATTGTTGAAGAAGGCAGGGATGGATGCAAACTTGCTGAAAAATTCATTTTTCTCTAAAAGGTATTTTTTCGAAAAATACTTACCGATGACATGACTTTGTGGAAATGTCTACTACTAGCTCAATTTTAAGCCTACTTACCCGTTGTGTGCCTACACAACCCGCTAGGCACTCGGGGAACCCCAGAGGGGCCGAGAGTTATCTCCCGCTCCTTCCTTACCAGTTCCTGTCACGAGACCAACCAGTCAGATACTTCGCTCGAAAGCGGCAAGCGGGGCAGGTGGGAGGGCCATCCGAGTCATGTCATCGGTAAGTATTTTTCCGAAAAAATACCTTTTAGAGAAAAAATGAATTTGTTTCCTCAAAAAACATTACCGATGACATGACTTTGTGGAAGAATTGCGATGAGGCGGAGGGTGCCGCTTGACAACCTCCCTAGGAGGGAACAGAGCCGTCCTCCCAGTCGCAAACCTCCCGACAATTTTAGCGAAGTGCGTACCAACGGCGCCGGTGGCGCCGGGAGGGAGTGTTGCGCCGCGGCGATGTCCCCCACCATTACGAGATTCTCTCGCTGGCCCCGCCAGGTCCCTGAGGTAGAAGTAGGGCGAATACAGATTCTAGTCTTCCCGTCCAAGGTAGCCCACTGATGTCCGTGACAGCGCATTTTCTAACAAACGTGGCGCTCGTGGCCATGGCTCGTACCTCGTGTGCGCATATGTGCAGCCTCTTTCGCTCCCTGCAGGGAGATATCTTGATAGGCGGAGCAAATGACTCAGGGAGCCAGGAAGGAGAACGTCTGGGCCGTTATGTCATTCCGCCGGTCTCAGAGGTAGGGAGAGGCGTGCACGCCCTCGTGCGGAAGGCTTTAGATCGTCGCAGAGCAGTCAAAGGTGCGCACGGGATCCTGTTACCTGGTCTCCTGTGACAGGGGTTTGTTTCATAGCGGCCGTAAGGTGAAACCTGCGGCGCGGTCAGAGGAGACCTGTTTGGCAAGGAAGGCCGGGGCAGTGGAGAAGTTAGCACGGACCCGTCCGCTCAGAACTGTAAGCAGATAGGACGCGCCTAAGCGCGTGTAGCTCGCTCCCCCGTGAGGTGGTAGCCCGGGCCAGCAGGAAGCACATGTAGCGTGTCACATCTGCGAATGGGCCGCTGTAAGGGTTCGAATCGGGCAGAATTCAACCACGTTAGCACCCAGGGTAGGTCCCAGCGGGGGAGGAGCGAGCGGTAGGCCGGGCACCGGCTGCCGAAGTGTCCCATAAGGTCGGCGAGGTCTGTGCAGGCGCCCGGGTCTGGGTGGTCCGCGGGATGTCAACGTGTAAGCGAGCCTGGACAGGTGACCCCTCACCGTGAAGGGGCTAGGTCTAGGTCTCAGCCGAGCCCGATAGAGCTCCGCCAGCTGCGGATACGACAAATCCGTGAGGTTCAGGGCTGTGATCAGGGCATCAGGAAAACGGGACTCGCCATGTCCCACGTAGACTCGAATGGCCGAAGGTCTGGGGGGCCGCACGCGATCGCCTCCACCGCTGTACCCGAGTAGCCTCTAGCACCGAGGGCTTGCCGCACAACCTCCAGTCGTGAAGGATGAGCCGCTCCGGGCAGGGAGGAACAGCGGCTGGCGCAGTGGCTTGAGCATGGAGCGAGGAGTGGGAAGGCGCATGGGGGGGGGGGGGGCCCGTGGCGAGGCTGAGAAGGCCGGTGTTCCTGTGGCGGATCCAGGCGAACGGAAGCGACTAACAGGAGGGCCGCCGGGCAGCGCCGAAGGTTGAGGGAGGACTTTGGGTACGAGGACCGTCGAGGAAAGGCGGAGCCGCCGCCAGGACGTCCCAGGGAATGGAGCGCGCATCGACCGCTCCAAAAGCCCCGGGATCGGGAAATCGGGGGCGACGAAGTGGGGAAGCCGAAGGTTCCACCTTGTGGCGAACCAGTCGACCTGGGGAGACTCCTAACGGGGCGCGGGGTCCACATGATAAGATGTCCTGCCGAAGGGTCCAATCCGCATGCAAGAGCTGGCCGCGGCGGGACAGCGAGTCGGTCCAGACGTACAACTGTCGGCGGGAATGTGTCGGGCTCGGCTCCTCCATGCCAAGACAGGGTCCGGAAGCTCACTACCCTCCCTTAGTCGCACCCAACCCCATCGACTCCGGTAGGAGAGAGCGATGAGCGCAAGCACCCAAGCGATTTGCAGCCCACGGTGCAAATAATTGTGACCACCTGTAACTGGTAAGTAATCCACCAAGGTGTGTTGTCAGACGAGGGCGCGCATGCTACCCTGGTTTTCTGAGAGGCGCCTCATTCCCCAGCAATGAAGGAGCTTGTCATACTCGGCCCTGCAATCACTGGCGCGGGCAAGTAAGCTAAAAAAGACACGGGAACGATGAGATAGTGCGTTAATGGAATCCGATGGGGCCGAGGGCCGGAAGAAAGTCAAGGGGGAACCGCGGCAGTGAGATGAGTCCATCCCACCCAGAGATGGCGACTCGGCGTGTCGAACCCAGAGAGTACTGGGTTAGCGGAGGAAGATAGCCCGGGAACTGCCAGAAGCCAAGCACAAGCGGCCGTCGGGTCTCACCACGACCAAGGCGAGGCTGACAGAATCTGTGGTGCAAACAAACCCCAGGCGCATCACGTCGATACAAATCGGTCGCCATGGAAGTCCGGCGCGCACCAAGGAGGTAGGAGAATGCAGCAGCAACGGTTCTCTGGGCTCGTAGAGAGACGCTCCTATGGGAAGGGACGTGAGTAATCAGTAGACATGCCCTCTACGGGGTTACGTATGGCATGCCACCAAGACGCGTCAGGAGCGTGCAAGAAGAGCTGCGTACCTTGGACTGTCGCGAGAGAGCACTCGGACTGGCGGCGAAGGAAGAGGTCGTGCTGGGTAGAATCGACGTCGGACTGGTGAGGCGGACTTGTCCGGCTGCCTTGGCGACTAAAGTGCGACCATCGCCCGGTGACTCCGCCAGGGCAGATGGATGAGCAGTGTCCGAAACAGGAGCGCAGCGGAAACAGGGGGAAGACCGCCGCTCCATCGCAGACCCCGAGCTGACAAAACGTAGCCTGGGCGGACTCTGGAGTCATGCCGAGGACACTGAGCAGTGTACAACATGACGGAAAGGTCCAAGCCGCCACTGCGCCTAGCTCATAAGGCTGGACGACCGCAGCTTTCAGGGCTCTGGGCAGTCCTCCGTCCGGACGGTGAGGTAGCCCGAAATCTGAACAGCGCCGATATGAGGAGAGAAGAAACCTGACGCCCCTAGTCCTATTCGTCAGCTATCGGGAACGAAACAGATCGCGCGGCTGTGAGAATGGGTTGGCTGAGTCTGGAGAATTCGGAAAACCTCCGTGGCAACCTATTTACTCTGAGGGAGGAGTTACACCTCCAAGCTCCGCGCGGATAGGCCGATCACGCGGAAACAAACGGGGAACATGGAGACCTCGAGGGGAAAAGAGGCACGGCCAAGACCGGGTCCAGGGCACCAGGTCGGCTCGGATGGCAGCGAAGCGTATAGACCGGACCCGAGGTAGGCGGCCCGGTAGGCGGACTACCGCTAGAGAAGAGCCTGATCAACCCGTGAGGCGTGATAGAAGGATGCCAGATGCGTCGTTCCACACGACGAACCAGGGCTTGATAGTGAGCAGCTCCAGGGACCCCGCGCGGATGGCTAAGTTGTGTTCCGCAACTCCCACACACGAGGACGGACCAGACAAAAAGATCCAGGCCACTGAGGGGGCGGGAAGGAACGGGGAATGTAAGAGCGGGAGGCCCGCCAGCTTGCGACACGGACAGGAGGGTGTCCCATGCAAGGAAGAGAGAATGGAGGACGGCCTGGAGGACTATGGCCGGCATACCAGACCTGCGACGGAGGCGCTGTCCATGCCAGCCCCGGCCAGCGACGAACGGAGAAGAACAACCGGCTCTTCGAGACGCGAAGGAAGTTGCAGGTGTCGCACTGAGAAGGCATCACGCGACTCCTCAAAACCAGGCAGCTTGGGGAAGCGGACGATGAACCTCTTAAACATGTACGCTCCGAGCATCCACCAAAGCAGAGACTCTTCCTCTTCAGGGGGGGAGAGGGCTTGGGGCAGGAGTCCGCTGGCAGAGTGGCCGCGATGATCCTGGCCTCGGCTTCATCCAAAGCTAAGAGGTGCTCCGCACGGGCCGACGACGGAAGGCGCTCGACGGGGACATCAGCTACCAACGTCTGGCGGGCAACGAAAGGGAGCGTACCATAGCCTCCCCCCAACAGGGCTGAGACGGAAGTCTTCAGGCAAGCAAACTGATGGCTTCTATCGTCACCAGGGGGGCGGTCGAGAAGGCGGGCGATCGGCACCAGAGGAAGGCCGAAGCTTGGGGCGGGGACGGCATGTCGAACTCCTGCAGGGCGGGAAGCCCCATCGGGAACGACGCCGGACAGGCTAGCGACGGAACGGAGGCGGGGATCGCCGAGGCGAACGCGAGAAGAAATGCCGAGGAGGGGTGCCGTCCGGACGGTGGCGCATTGGAACGGACGTCCTGGACGAAATGATGGCGGCTCATCACACCGAAGAGGGGGCGCGACCACAGGAAGAGGGCCCGATGATGTGGCGTGCGACGCGGCGAACGCATCGAACGGTGCGAGGGCTCGCGCGGAGCGCGCACCTTAGTCCACGCACGCAGTAGCGAGCGAGTAGTGGACGGGGGGCGTAGCGGCTGGGGCAGAACGGATCCGGTCCGGGTGGGGCGGGTGGGAAAGATCCTTCCGGCGTGCGCTCGGGCGGGCGGTGCAGCTGCGAGTGTCTAGAACTGCACGGTGGAACGGGAGATGAAGTACATGGGGGACGGTGCGACTGTGTTGCGTATGGTTGAGGCTGAGGTCTCACCCTGGCCGGCACACATGTAGAGAAGGGCTCTATTGCCGGCAGTTACAAGATCCCCGGAAGGAACAGCGGGCAAATCGGTGGAGAGAGAGAGAGGAGGTAAGGCCAGTCAACGTGGGGACGGCTCGTGGCGGACGTGCTGCAGGGCCGGGCTCCAGTGAGGCAGGCGGTCGCTCTGAGCCGGTAAAACCAGGACCCTCCGGTAGAGGGGAGTCAGCGCGGCGTGGCAAGCAGTGGCAAGTCTCTCAGAACGGACCAAGCAAAGTGAAGCTGAAAGTGGAAACGGTGGGAGGTCGGGGGCGCGGACTGTGTCGCGCAAGCCTAAAGCTGACGCCTCTCTTGGCCAGATACTCCGAGAGCAGGGCGCTTATTGCCGGCGTTCAGATCCTCCGGAAGGATCATGCGGCTTGTGTGGTGAGAGACGGGTGTGAGGAAGGCCAGTCAACGTGGGCACGGCTCAGGGCAGACTGCTGCAGGCCGGGCCTCAGTGAGGCGGGGCGCTCTGCCGGCAACAGACTCCTCCGGGAAAGGGTCAGCGGGCGTGGGCACAGCAGTGGCGGTCCTCTGGTCAGCAGCAACACCCAGAGTCCAACAGGATCCTTTCCGTGAGGCCAGGGCGGGAAAGGGCGGCCAGCACCGAAAGGGCGTGCAGAAGACTCAATCTGTGAGGTCAGCCGGAAGTGAGGAAGCAGGCAGGGGCCGCACTATCCGTCGGTACAGGCTCCAAGGTCCTCCTCAAACAACTCCCGGCCAGGTCGCACAGACATCACAAAAGGTGGTCCGGTACAGCCCAACCACAAAGTAGGCAGACCGCATGGACATCCTAACCGTCGGCACTAGAGGAAGTTTCCCATAGGGACACATGAAGCATTTGGGTCTGTAACAGTCAAAGGGCATAGCAAGGTCGCAACACAGGCAAGAGGGCGACCGAGCCCTCCTTTGTGATAACAAAAATTTGTCCATCTCAACCAGCCCGACCGGGTCCAAGACTGTTTATCAATTAGTGGGAATGGGCATTTTTATCATATGCCCTTGAATAAGCGTGCTGTGTACAGAATGGCGAGACAGGCAAACATAAGCCTAGTCTTGTTTGAAATTGACTAGAAGGAATGAGGGAAATTTCCATATCCCATTCCTCCCCCCAGGGGAATACGTAACCATGGGAACTTACGACTCCTGACCAGCACAGTGTCCATCCACTAAGCACCTCCCCGCTAGTCCACCAAGGTACCGCCAGGCGCCGTGACCGCCGCCCGTGAAACATGGTTATACTCTCCAAGGCTAAAGGGCCTTTAAGCCCTGGACGAAACGGAAACAATGAGTGCCGCCAGGCCCTGAGCGAAAACCAGCGTCTGAACGTGCCAAGTCAACTCGAAAGCTAATACCGGGAACGAGGCCAATAACCAGGAGAGAGAAGGGCGACGTCCCGCTAGGAGAGTCGCAAGACGGCTGTTGCAAGGCAACAAGGAAATATATCTCAATAGATGGTGCCCTTATGTCGTGAACCACAACGTAAAGAACAGGTCCCCCCGGCAGCCGCTCTCGACCCGAGGGCCGGCTGTGGGTAGCTACCATGTTACCCTTACCGTGATCCAAGCCGAAGCCCGGGAACGGTGGGAAAGGGTATCCATACACAGCAGTCACAGCAGCAGAGGAGTAGCCCGAGGGAACCCGGAACGGCGCAAAATCCCACCTCTACACCAAGGTGAAGAAGGCAGGCAGCGCTAAGAAGGCGCGGCAGGCACGAAGAGAAGGTCGCAACGAGCGTAGGCAAGACGAAAGACCCGTATCGAGGGCACAGCGGAGCAAGCCCGACAACGACTTCCTCGGTACACGAGCGAAGTAGCAAGACTGGTTGGTCCTCTATATGACCGGAACTGGTAAGGAATGAGCGGAGATAACTCTCGGCCCCTCAGGGATCCCCTAAGCCTATCGTTGTGAGGCACACAACGGGTAAGGTAGGGTCTAAAAATTGAGCTAGTATAGACATTTCACAAAGACATGGTCACGGTAATGTTTTTTGAGGAAACATATTATAGACCAGTGTCTAATCTCCCTTCTTTCCAAGATTCTGGAGAAAGGTTTTGCTGAGATCAGCTCATTCAAATCTCAGTAAAATGATGTCACTTGAACTGTATCAGTCTGCATAATCGAAGAAATCACAGTACTGAGACAGCATTGCTTCACATTACCAATGAAACCATGCTTACCCATGCAACGTCGGTATTGTCTCTTTGGCTAATCATTATTAGACCTGTCCTTGGCGTTTGGACCACGCTGGATCATGGATTCTTTTAGAAAGCCCACGCGTGTCTTTTGGTATTCTCCGTGTCCGCCGCTGTCATGGCTCAGGTCTTCCTTTCCTGAAAGATTATCAGGCTGTATGAGTGAATGAGGGGATCATGTCTCAGCTGTTGCTTTATATGAAGCCATGGTGTCCCACAGGGGGTCATATTTGGGGTCCTCGTTGCTGTTCTCACATCCCTGTACACAAGAACCATATTCCCGACAACATCAGCCAGAATAGCTGTGAGTAACCGACAAGTATGCAGAATGTGACACTCAGGGTCTCGAAGTCTGACCAGTGCCAGGTAAACTGCAGACCATTGTCCTCCGATGTGGAGAAGTGTAATAGTAGAAGACAAAGACTGGATGACTTGCAACATACCTCAAGTTAAATGATCTACAAAACAGAGAAGCAAAGCTTGTTGGGTACACCAGGCTAAGAACCATCCGCCTCCAGCATTTGACATATTTCCGATAGAGTGGCCAAGACAATCCTTTCAAATCCGATTAAAAAATCTGGGTGAATTCCTGGATTCAAGTATAACGATGGAATAAAACAGGTATTCCCTCTTTGCCGCAGCTGAGCCTACCTGGAGGCTCCGCAGATAGGCATGACATACGCTTTTTTGACTAGAAAAGGCTACTGCCCAGCTCGTATGCTCTATAGGCACACTGACCCGTCTAATTACTGTAATTCCCCTGCCTTACTGGTATCTCATCTGATCAACTCACTACGCATGTCAGTTATATTTCAGGTGGGTTTCATGGTCAAAGACCTCCAAGCGACGAAGCATTGGAAAACCTACCAACGGGGTCACATCAAGACCGCATCAATGTATCATAAAGAACGCGTGTAGACAAAACTGAGTAACAGTTCCAACAATTATTTAATTCAGCGATAGCTAAAGTCCACCACAATAATGCACATTCAAATGCACAAACTACTGAATACAAAGCTCCTTCTGCGATGGTTCCTCACCTACGACTCAAATATTCGATCATACACATCGTCTACTAGTCCAATAAACTATGCGTATACTCTAACAAACCTGACAAAGCAAGACAATGTACTAACGGGCTCTTCTCCGACTGGCGCCCCTCGCGCGCTGAGTATACACACATTCAAAATTCTCAGAGAATCTTTCTATGGAAAATCATCATGAACTCAACCAGATTCAGAACGGAACACTGCAGCAGTCCGAAACTCTATTAACATGATATCTTACCAGAAACAAAATAACAGGCCTAGCAAAAATACGGACTGCCTGGCTCTGACTCACTTCAGCTCATAAATCTCAAGCATGTGAAAAATGAAGACGACACATTAAATAATAAAAGTTATAGGTAACCCTGATCTATAGATAGTAGCTCAGAAAAGATTACGAGGAATCCCTCAAAACAGCAAATACAATAGGCTGCTCGAATACACCGCCGCACCAGGGGAATAAACAATAAAAGTTAGCGAGAAATAGTAGCGATCGTGCAGATGTCTAGACCCGAATCCGAACGGTGACACTTACGCGCATGGCCTCAATCCTAGACAGTCGTGCCGACCCTTCTACAAAAAACGGCACCCCCGGACCTAAACACACACAAAACGGGAGAAACGGGGCTCTAAGCTACATCACGCATCAAAAGGAAAATCTAAAGCTAAAAAGGCACTAGAGAATCATAAACCTGAGATAGCTTCAAATATAACAACATATATCGATTAGCACTCATACGAATAACACACTGTAGCTCTCCCACAAGGATAACCACAACCCACAAATCGTCAACCATTACCGCCCAACCCCCCCGCCCCCCCTCTTAAGAATGAAATTATATTCACAAAAGAATTACTTCCATCACGGATGTCATACCAAAATACGGTTTGTGGTCTGTTAAAAACCTTACCCCAAAACCCAACACTAAATTAAAAACTACACATACAATAAATCGAAGTAAAAACAAGAACGTCGTTCCTACGACAGTCCCTGCGTACTAACAGTCCAGATCACATACGAAATGTATTCATACAAAATGTTCTAGACACAGAAATGGTTAACTTTAAACAGCACTGCTCAGGTAATCTTGCCAACACAAGTTCTGCGAATCCTACGTTAAACTAAAAATAATGTGCAAAGATAGTTTTCAGAACATCACCAAATCATAACTACAGTTCACAAGTCATAAGTCACTGTCCATGGGTTCAACACCGTGGTTCTCAGGAAAAAGTGTCACAGTTACATACAGCACACCAAATTGGATCTCTCATGGGTTCCTCACGCGATAACAACTGGCGATCTGGCATCCCTGTTCGACTCTCAGGTCCGGGGCCGTCTCTCGGAAACAATACTTTCTCCGGTCCTTTACTCGTGTAGCGAAACATACGACCTTAGCACGACTCATGCGCTAACCTGGATATGTCGGATGTTAGATTAAACCTCGGGGCTGGATTGGTGTCTGTTTCTCCTGGGTCGGTGTAAACCGATGCTCGAACTCTCCTCAAGAGTCAGGACGCGGCAGTTCTTCCTCGTTGCGTCCATGGGGTCAGATTTCTGGACCGAACTGGAACTATCATTCTCCTTACTCGTCCTCCCCCTTTGAATGTTTTGTCGGAGTTTCATTAAGGATCAAACAGGTTCTCACGTCGTGTATTCTATTCGCGTTCGGTCATCAATCAAGACGCACGCACCGATTCCAAACACCAATATTGGTTATGTCCTTGACCTCCTCTGTAGCTCCCCACCAGCCTTTCTTTGATACACGCGACGACGTGCAGCTGCTTCCCCGTGTTGTCCGCCACTACGCCAACTTTAAGAGGGATGGGTCTGGTGACTCTTCTTTGGCTTGACTTCTCAGTGGTAACCAGGAACATATTACAGGTCATCCACTCTCTGGAATCATGGATCGTCAGCGTTTCTTTTTCTGGCCAAAAACCAGCACAATGGTTTCCGATGATGAAGCGTCGTAGACTTGGCGTCTTTCCAACGGCACAACAACGAACCGCCTTTCACCTCTCCTGTCAAGTATGGGGTGTCGACACATGGACTTAGGCAAGGGGGGATAATCCTTACAGTTCCGTCACACAAATGAAGGTGAGTCCACTCCTGTAGCTTCTGGTCTTCAGCTACTAGGTCACTCCTCTCACGATAAGCAAGCTACAACCATGTCTCTCAACACTCAACCTGGTAGTGTCGCCGACGAGATCCTGACACCACCCACAAGTGCGGTGACCACTTGCATTCTCAGCCAGTCGCGGATGTTGGAGACGGAGATAAAAAAGGAACTCCCAACTCCTACTGGGATTGCGACAATCTTTCTGAAAGATTCGATCAGTTCCTGGTGTGTCGCTCGCTATTCATCTAGATTCAAGTCATTGCAGCAAATAACACAGCGGCAGCTCTCGTCTGTTGAGCACGCTGTCACACACTGGCTTCTGCCTGCAATCAGCCACCGATCCTTGGGTGTGGATCATCTGATGTTGATCGCCTCGGGGAGACGTCTTTAGAAGGACACCGTAATCGGCTTATGAGACCTTTCCTACGCTCACAGAGGAAAACATGTCAGAGGTCATCCACACCGGGCTAGTATCTTCGGGGTGGTCTCTGACATTCTGGAGTTATCCTCTGCTGGGTGTAGGACCCACGCTGAGGCTTACTGGACCCCGAACTTCATGTTGTGAGCGTCAAGGTAAATCTTTGAGCGTAAGACGGCCAGGGTCCTTTTAGTGACATGGTCCTTTGTTATGCGTCAGCGTGAGGTGGGCGGGCCCAGGTCCTTAGCGGACAATGCGCGTGAAACTTGGATTACGTTGGTGATGATAGGATGTCGCATAGGTCTTGCGATACTCTCTGTTTTAGGTCCAGCCATACCTAACCCATTTCTCCAGGATGTAACCGCTTCTGATTCTCTCAATGAATAGCCGGGTGTTAGCTTCCTATATCGTCAGGCTTGCAGTTCCGAAAAAAATCGTCCGCTTTGTAACCCTCTATTCTGTGAAGTCGGACTGTCCCTCAACATGGCGGCTTTTCAACTGAGTATAATCTTCCGCTTCATCTCTTGTAAGCAGGGTGTAAAATTTCAGCCTTTGCCAAGTTAGAAGTGCGCTGTCAGTTTAATAGCACCATGTCTCGTTGTTTCCAAGTGATGCTATTTGCGAAGCGCTCGACATCGCTCAAGGGATAAGCGTCCTCTTATCTGAATTATCATTGAACGGATGGAAGATTTGGCGCGCGGGCTGTTTGTTCTCTGCTCGCTAATGCTGTTGCTTCATTATTCTCTGGCCTCTGTGCCTCTATCTCCATCTGCTTAGATGAATATCGTTTGACTGCTCCACTCCCGCGCTCATTCTCCTCTCCTCTTCCTCGTTGTTTCTCCTGCCTCTTTCTGCTTGGATTTCGGAGTCTCCTGATTTTCACGATCTTTGGCATCTTTCTTCTCTTCTCCAGTCTCCTCCTTTTCTTCATTCTCCATCTCTTTTCTTCTTCTCTTCTTCTCTCCACCTTTACATAAACCTCGTAGGAGTTGAGCCTCCTTCGCAGTACCGTGACATTTCCTTTCCATATTATTCAGGAATATCTCCATCTCTCGATTGTACGCCAACTCTGCTAATTTTCACCTGTGCTAGCAGTTTTCCTCCACTGCAGAGCCCTTGCGATCAGCACTGAACCGAACCTGAATGAGGTCTTCGTCCGGGGGTCGCCCAACAATGTATAACGTGCTGGAGTTGTAGGCGACAGTATGATAAACACACTGAAACACACACGCACCGTAGAGTTTCTTTTAAAATAGACCTCATTCAGCTGCAATCCGTACAACCGGGCTATACTGGATGTAGACAAAACTGAGCGTAACATTTCCAACAATATTTAATTCAGGCGATAGTCGATATCCACACAATAATGCACTTTCAAATGCACAAACACTGAATACAAAGTTACTCTCCTGCGATGTCCTCACTACGACCAAAGTTTCTCATAACACAGACGTCACTAGCAATAAACTTAAGCGTATCTACTACAACTACAAAGCAAGACAATGTACTAACGGTGCTTTCCCAGCGCCCGATCCTTATATACACTAATCCAAAACCTAGAATCGTTTCTACGGAAATCATGAACTCAACCAATCCATAACCTGAAACGCGCAGGTCCGAAACTCAATAACATAGAACTTTCCAGAAACAATAAAACTAGGCTAACAAAAAACACGGCTGCTCACTTATCAGTCTCTAAACTCAAGCCATATAATAAAGACACATTAAAAGTTATGGTATCTCCCTATCTATGATAGCTCAAAAAGTACGAGAACATCACCAAAACAAAACAAAGGCTGCTCAATACACGCGCACAAGGAAAACAAGTAGCGAAAATGTAGCGATGGTCCAGATTTCGACTAAAACCAGAACCGTTTACACTTACGAGGCCACTAGACAGTGCCGACCCTTCTACAGACGCACCGGACATAACACAACAAAACAAAAAACGGCTCTACTCACGAACAAAGAAAATCTTACTAAAAAGAAGAGCACGAAATCATAACCGTGATACTCAAATAAACAACAAAATCTTTACCCTATGAATACACACATGTACGCACTCACAGATAACCAACCACCAACCACAATCGTAACAATGCACCTCCCACTAGACACCACAACACTTCACCCTTCTCAGTGTGTACCCCACAACCCTCCTGGCAGAGCCTGCTGAAAAGGACAAGTTTTACACTGACCTGTGCAGCCTCATACTAGAGCACCCCTGCAGACACAAGTCAACATCCTTTGGGACTTCATGCCAGAGTGGGCCAGGACATGAAGCCTGGAAAGGAGTCCTCGTCAAGCATGGCGTCGGGAACTGCAATGACAATGGCCGCCTACTGTTGGAGTTCTGTGCGGAGCAGCAACTGGTCATCACCAACACTACTTTTCAGCAAAAGGACAGTCGAAAGACCACCTGGATGCATCCTCGCTCCAAACACTGGCACCTTATCGACTATGTCCTAGTGCGTCAGAGGGACCGCAGTGACGTCCTCCTCACCAGAGTGATGCCCAGCGCAGAGTGCCACACTGACCACCGCCTTGTCCGCTGCAAACTCAGGCTCCACTTCAAGCCAAAACCCAAGAAATGGGGGCCCCCCAAGAAAAAGCTTGATGTTGCCAGCCTTCAGCGTGACGATGTGAAAGCTGCCTTTCAGACAGATTTACAGCGCAGGCTCAAAGACACAGCGGACCCAGTAGACTCCTCCCCTGAAACACTTTGGGAACAACTGAAAACTGCTATTGCAAAATCCTCTGCAGAAGTCTTGGGTTTCGCCAGAAAGAAGAACAAAGACTGGTTTGACGAAAACGATGTAGAGATCCAGGAACACCTAGCAAAAAAAAGAGCCGCCCATCAGGCCCACCTAGCCCAGCCTTCCTGCCCTGTGAAGAAGTCTGCCTTCCGCCTCGTCTGCAGCAGTCTCCAGCGCAAGCTCAGAGATCTCCAGAATGAGTGGTGGACCAGACTTGCACAGAGGACCCAGCTTTGCGCTGACAATGGTGACTACAGGGGCTTCTACGAAGCACTGAAAGCAGTGTATGGCCCCAGGCACCTGGTACAAAGTCCCCTGCGAAGCGCGAATGGCCAGGCACTCCTCACAGATAATACCTCCATCTTGAACCGCTGGTCGGAATACTTTCAGAGCCTCTTCAGCGCTGAGCGCACTGTTCAAGAAGCAGTCGTCCTACAAATCCCACACCTCCCAGTAAAGGTTGAATTGGACGAACCGCCCACCGCTGAAGAGACCCTCACAGCCATCCACCAGCTCAAGAGTGGCAAAGCAGCAGGCATTGATGGAATACCGCCAGAGATCTGGAAACATGGAGGCACAGCACTGCACAACAAGCTCCATGACCTCTTTCTCTGCTGCTGGGAGGAAGGAACACTACCAAAAGATCTCCGTGATGCAGTCGTTATCACCCTGTACAAGAACAAAGGCGAGAAGTCTGACTGTTCCAACTATCGGGGAATTACCCTGCTGTCCATTGCTGGGAAAATCCTTGCAAGGCTGCTCCTGAATCGGCTGGTACCTGCCATCGCTGAAGACCAACTCCCAGAGGGCCAGTGTGGCTTCAGAGCAAACAGGAGCACCACCGATATGGTCTTTGTGCTGAGACAGCTACAGGAGAAGTGCCGCGAGCAGAACAAAGGGCTGTACGTAACATTTGTCGACCTAACAAAAGCGTTCGACACTGTGAGCAGGCAAGGCATGTGGCAGATCCTGGAGCGACTTGGCTGTCCCCCAAAGTTCCTCAACATGATTGTCCAGCTACACGAGGACCAGCAAGGCCAGGTCAGACTCAACAATGACCTCTCAGAACCATTCCCTATTCTCAACGGCGTAAAGCAGGGCTGCGTGCTGGCACCGACCCTCTTCACCATCTTTTTTAGCATGATGTTGAAGCAGGCCACAGTGGACCTCGATGATGACGATGCAGTGTACATCAGGTATCGTCTCGATGGCAGCCTGTTCAACCTCAGACGACTGCAGGCCCACACGAAAACCCTAGACCAACTGATTCGTGAGCTGCTTTTTGCTGATGATGCTGCCCTCGTTGCACACACAGAGAGAGCCCTGCAGCGCATCACGTCTTGCTTCGCAGATGCTGCCCAGCTCTTTGGACTCGAGGTCAGTCTGAAAAAGACAGAGGTCCTCCATCAGCCGGCACCCAAGACAGTGTATCGCCCTCCTCACATCACCATTGGCGAGTCTGAACTAAAGTCAGTGCACCAGTTTACTTACCTTGGCTGCATTATCACGTCGGACGCCAAGCTGGACAAGGAGCTTGACAGCAGGCTGGCAAAAGCGAACAGCGCTTTCGGGCGACTTTTCAAGCGGGTGTGGCACAATCAACAGCTGAAAACAGGCACCAAGATCAGCGTGTACAGAGCTGTGGTCCTCACCACCCTGCTGTATGGTTCCGAGTCCTGGGCCCTCTACCGCAGCCAACTACGACTCCTCGAACGCTTCCACCAGCGCTGCCTGCGTACCATCCTGGGCATTCACTGGAGTGACTATGTCACCAACGTCGAGGTCCTTGAACAGGCTGAAACTGTGAGCATCGAGGCTTTGCTGCTGCGGACACAGCTCCGCTGGGCGGGGCATGTCTCCAGGATGGAGGATCATCGCCTACCAAAGATCACCCTGTTCGGCGAGCTTGCTACTGGACACCGTGACAGAGGGGCACCAAAGAAGAGATACAAAGACTGTCTCAAGAAGTCACTTAGTGCCTGCCAAATCGACCACCACCAGTGGTCTTCGCTTGCTGCGGACCGTGACACCTGGCGCTCCACCATTTACAAGGCAGCTGTCTCCTTTGAGGACTCTCGCAGAGCTAGCCTTAAGGACAAGCGGCTCAGGAGAAAAAACAGAGATGCCGCAGCTCAGAACCCTGGCCATACCTTCCCCTGCAGCCACTGCGGTCGAACCTGCCTGTCTCGGATTGGCCTCCGCAGCCACGAACAAGCCTGCAGACGTCGGGGGCAACCTTCCTAGTAAAATCTTTTACGTTCGACGAAAGTACAAGCCAAGAGGTATCTCGATATCTGATCAAGCTCACGTCAGCATTTCAAGCCGTCTCCCGAATAAAGCATGACCAACGGTTCTGGTTAGTCCTCATCAGCAGCAAAACAGCACACTGAACCATGTCACATTAAAGAAGATACCTCACTGCTATAAATGCATACTCCACTGGCTACTACTGTTCATAACAGAGAATAGAGTACTAAGCTGGAGCCACTTTTGAGCATAACAAACACACTATCAAAACGCTTCCTGCATATCTGTCATTCTTTCCCTCTGCATTCACACAATCCTAGTAGAAGATCTACTACAGCTCAAGTCCACAAAAAACTGCTTCGTAATCAGGGACCCAAGTCAGCCTAACAAACCATGCATGGTTGCCCGTATCTATGTCATGTTATGCAGGCCCCATCACGAACATGGAACTCACTTCGCACTGCATGACCCATCGTTCCCCTACCCCTAGTAGTGGTACCGTTCCAAAAACTAAAATTATGCAGACCCATCTTATTCCAGGTAGCATATCACAGATTAGCTTAGTCTGGATGTGCAGTGCCTGGAAAAGTTTGGTTGGTTTCCTCCCTCCATTTAGATATGCAGAGTGTGATGGGTGTTGTGTTTCACGAGTTAGGAATGCACGCTACAAGGTGCGAGCAGATGTTTAGTTTAAATGAGTGAGTGCGTTCTAATTTTTCCCTACCTTATTTTAATTTTATTTTTTATATTTATTCATGTTGCTGTGAAAGCTCTCAATCGAGACTTGGCTGAGTTCAAGGGAAGGGCGCTAATACTAAAAACTATGTATTATATATAATAATTTATTAAAGGGATCGAAGCGATGCAATCTAGCAGCTAACATGAGGCCTGTGGATGCCCAACCACCTACCAGTGACTTTGACTATGAACTAGACACTCTGAAAGATATCACATGACGCCGATTGATTGGCATCTGATTCAGGGTTAGGGGTGAAGGGGGACCATTTTTACCAAAATAGAATTGACCTACAAGTCCTGTGGAGCATTATGTAAATACATCGGCATAGCCTGGAGAGGGAGGCCTCGCTGGTGATTTCTTTTATGGCAGGAAGGCAACATCTCAGCGATAAAAGTGGGTCGTTCTGGGAGGAAGTTGGAGAACCAATGGTGCTGACGGAGGGCCCATAATAATGGAAGTAGAAGAGTTTGTGTAAGACATACATTATAGACTGTCAAATTAAATAGAACTGGTGCTAGCAGGACATTAACGCACACCGCAGAAAGAAAACAAATCTTTCCAAGAAACAATGTATGCATCTCTTGATTAAACCTCTTTCAGAGCCCATCAGTGAAGGGATCGATACGCCGAAGTCCAAGATAGTTGGTTAAACGTGAAGCGGCTCATCAGTTTATAACTGTAAGTGGTATATACAGTTTTGCTTAACGCGCCGAAATCGATCAGTAGAGAACTGCGAGTGCTCGCTAGGACTCGCACTATAATATCTTGCAGCTATCTATGGAGAAGCCAACTGCGTATCGTAAGTGCTGCTTTTTTGTTGAATACAGCAGCGCATTCAAACCCCTATCAATTTAATCATACCGTACCATATACTGCAACGGCATGAAAGCCAGCTGCACCTTGGCTACACACAGTTCCAACCCTGTATACGTGGGTATCGTGAGATAATCTTAGGTAAAACAGAGCCACCCCGAGATTGACAAAGATCGGTTATCGTGCGCGTCAAAGAACTGTGCTCATTCACCGTGACTGATTCCTGTTCCATGTACTCCAGTGTCACAATGTAGGGACCATGTATCCCAATCTTTGAGTCCGCGAGTGTAAGGGAGCTCGCACCTAAGGATGTGTTTTTATCCCCATTGTTGATATTCCGCTGTTTACACACAGAAAGGCCTATGATTGCAACGGGAGCATAGTAAAAATTTGATGAGATTATACGTACAGTCAAGAGGATTTGAACATGAACGAATGAACGACGGGAGGTGGCATATCAGTGATGAGGTAGACATGGTGTGGATAGACACTGTGTGTTTCTGGCGCAACAACCTGGATTTTAGCAGTGTTGGTCAAGACAACAAGGTAAATGTAAACTGGATATAGCAGGAAAAAAGAAAACCTGACCCCCCCCGCCCTTAACCATCCAAGGCAACTGATATTGCGAAAATTAGGATGAATGACGTCAAGTTACCTGGGTACTCTTATCACGCATGATACTAGATAGTGAGGAGCAAGAATAATAGAACATATGCTAGTAAAAGGAAGCCACGGCACTGCCCGAGTTATTTTCATTTGCGTGCGTTCAGAAGTCTTTTTGGGTCGTCAGTCATCGCAAGAATCAAGGAGGCAGTTTTGAAAACCTGTGCCGCCAATGAGAAGCCTTAACTTACCTTCACAATGACGGAAATTGGTTATGGCAGCGCAACCAACGAAACCACTGACAAGAAACTAAATAGGGGTGGATCAAAACAGCATCTCATATTGATTGGAAGTGGATTCTTCCTCACGGCTGGATATCTCAGTAACCATGGCACACTAGCAACTCAATGGACGAAGAGGACGTAGCCGCCATCATACATAGGACAGAGGCGACCATTCCTGCCACATATCCTGGTTTGGAGTCCCTTGCCATCTGGCTTGTCGAGCTTTCAAGATTCGATTTCTAAGGCCAAAAACCACGTCCGATTAATTCCAGAATAAGGCTTTTATCCCCTGGCTGTTCAGCATGCCGCAGTCTAAATGTGGCCTGAGGTAGATGAATTAAATTCGGGCAGATTGAGCTAAAAGTCCCCTCATTAGAATTAGCCCTTACAAGCCTATCATAGTTGTTTTATGTTATCAGTCTCATTATAAGTGAGGTCATTCCCCACCAATGGATGACTATAAAGGGGGAATCACTGCTAAAAAAAACAAAACTCTAACTATTAAAAGTATAGCACCAATTGAGTTAATTAATTGTGTAAATATTTGTAATGTTTAAAACCTGTAAAAAAAACAAGGCACAAAAGATAGTCGTCGAAGATGCTGAAACAACAAGACCAATACACTGTTCACCAAATTTTAGTTACAGCCAATAGACAGGTAAATATGAAGAATATGTCGCTGCCAGCCGGTGTAACATGGCGATGCAAAGCTGTGACTAGATAATACCAGGTCTGATGAGCAAAGTTAGCAAATCATAGCAAAAGGTACATATATCATGAGGGTCATGAGATCTTTACCTTGAACACAACAAGGAGAAAGGAAAAAAACAATTCCTTAGTATACTCTAGATGCAATTTGTTTTTTGGAAAGAGGTATATTGTTTCTTCTGCGACACTTTAGAGGAACCAAAATACCCGTAGACTACAGTGTACCAAACCCCCAACCTAAAATGTTATTTGGTTTCATCAAACTTTAGGGTACAAAAATAAGAAACAAATATGGTAACATATTTACTTTCAGAGTGGTCAATGACGATGCTAAAGGTAAAAAGAGACAAAAACGTGATAACTTTTGCTTTGATGTTATTACAACAATCAACACTGATCTGTAACTGTGGTAACATGCGACAACAAACTACAAAGTAACTGGTTGTTACAAACGTGGACAGAAAATTCAGCTGGTGAGCAATGTACAAATCATACCAAACTGTCTTATCCAACATAGGCTTACTTGAACACAACAAGGAGAAGGTGAAAAAACAAATCTTGATTATTTAGATGCAATTTTTTTACGAAATAGGTATAGTTTTGTTATAGCGACCACTGAAACCACAGTTACACTCCATTGATAAAACGTTTTTGTGTTCAAACTTTAGGGTTCAACAAAGTAATGAAACTAAAATATGTACAAATAAAGATGTACTCGTTCAGTGGGTCAGTGAAGATGCAAAAGCGTTAAAAGAGACAAAAACTTTGTACTTGCGTTATGAGATGATTATACCACATCAACACTCGATCAGTAAACTGTGTAACATGCGACCACACCCTGCTTGGGACAATTAGGACCGCCAAACAGTACTATCCATCATCCCGGGTAAGGCACGATAGTAAGAATCTCCTACAAATCGCAAAATACTTGGGACAGAGGAAATCATTTATTTCATGACATTCATAGTAATTATTCCAACACCCCTCCCCACCACCACCACCAAAAATCCCAAAAATAAAAAGGAAGCCTCCTGACAACCCCTACAAAATTTTATGAAAAGAATGAGATGTTCGCACAGACGAAGCAGGATGGATGATCCAAAAGCGTGCCAACCTCCACAGCGCCCCATGAAAAGTCCTTTATCACCATTGGAGGAAATTTGTACTACCATACACATGAATCTTTAAGAACTCTCACAAACCAGCGCCTTCATCACCATGAAGTTGTCCCAAAATCTGGTAAGTAAAAGGCTTTTTAAGTTTTTGTAATGTGATAAACACCAAGGAAAAGATTATTAAAAAAACGCTAGAAAAAGTTTACACTTAATCCAAATATCGTGATGCAATGGCTAAAGGTAAGGTCAATGCAAAGGTAAACAATAGACTTGAAAAACGATCTTTTTGTGTCACATAGTAACAAACATAACATGCAACAGTCATCTTCAGGTAACTGCAATACACGTCGACTTCGAGAACATTGTTAATGTCAGTAACGGCAAGTTAGATTTTTATGCAGTCACATGCTATTTAACCACGAGATTTTGCAATTCTTGAGAAAAACAGCTTATACGATAAAGGTCTCTCTTATAAACGCACCCCCAAAAGGTATCTAAAGCATTATAGCTTCGTGAAACAAGCAGTTCTGTGCACTGCGTAACATGCGACACCAGCAAAGACAATAGCACGCGTCATTCAAACTTGGTATTTCTCTACAATCACGAAATAATAACGATGCAGAATTAACCATGTAAAATAGTAGATAGGGAGAATAATATCGATCAGTTCAGCTTACCTTTTCTTCCAATGATGTCAGTATAACCAGGATTTGGTACCAATTTCACATACAACCACCTCCAGTCTCACTTTGTGCTAACTGTGTAAACCGCGTGTTGTCAAGTGTGACACATCACGATCTTTAATTGTATGTTGTACACACCTTCCATATATGGTAAACCTGGCGTAAACGTCATCAAATCATATGCTAATAAAAATGTAACCCCTTGTTGTGGTGAAAGACTTCCCGCTAAGCAGACGACGGTTTCGTCATTGTTTCATTTTGAAAAATACAGCGTAACTGATTAACATCATGTCGACAATGGAAACAATAACCTTCCATAATCTTAGAAGCCGGTCATCTTATTATTCTGTGCATGATACATTCAAGGTGTGTAGTATGAACAAATATAGGTTAATTAATATGTTAATGATTTTCGTGGCTTTGTTTGTTCTGTAACCAGCAAAATGACATGTAGTTTAATATTTATATAGTCCGGAAACGTGTGACGCCGCTTGATACGCAGGTTACGCTCTTTGACTAACGAAAAAAAAAAAAAAAATTTTATACAAAATCCCTTTTACTGACATAAAAGATTTCAGAAATATCAAAGAAAAACAACAACAGTATCATAGAAAACTGTGCGGTTAAAAAGGTTAATTTACAGTAACAGAAAACCGCTCAAGTAGCCACCAAAGTTTCCCTCCTTACGCTTCCTGTTTTGTGCAACCATTTTGAGTTGAAATATTCGCTGCGTATTTTTCGTTCATAGTTAATAGGTAGACTAAACTTTTAACAGTATCTGTTGCTTGACCAGCTAATCAACATCTTGTATAATCCCAGCAATGGGTTCTAGAGGTTGCAGTTTGATCGAGTTTCTTTTTGGATGAGAAATTCTGTTAAGTGAGAGCCCCCTAAAAGTTCATCATGCATTGTGAATGACTCATGTTCTTAGGTTATCAACCTCTTCACAAAACCAGATATACAGTTTTAAGAATGAATATGGAATGTGCAGCTAAACTGATTTTCGCTGCGGCCACTCACTTGGCGGTAGCTTTGTTGACATATAAGACTAATATGCAAAGTTTATGTTCACTTCACTTCCTTAGATGTGTATGCACACTCACAAATAGAAGAATGACTGCTGTACGTGTTGTGTTTGTGTAATTTTAAGGAGTCTGCATGTTTGTGATGTACGTAATGTTTTATGTGTTGATGGTCATATGGACGCTCGTCAGCTATGGCCGCAAAAAAACCTGTTTTTGCATATGGCCATAAAGTTTTATCTTATTCTTATCTTATAATAACTGCAAATGATGCATTTTCTTCAGGAAAGGCCATAATGGAGCTGCCCTCCGGATATGCGCAAACATCATGTCTTAAGGGAAAGAGATGTTATTGTTCTGGGTATTTTTCGGGGTGAAACGTTAGTTTTTCACTGATTGAGAGTTTAGGAAAATCACGAGTTTTTCAACACTGTTTCTGTTGACTATTGACATATAGCAAGGAACATTGTGGGATACCTGCACATTTTGCAAGCATGATTCGTTAACAAAAAAAGTATATAAACCCTATAATTTTCCATTTCGGTTAAATTTCATGTGGATGACTCCAAATCTATTCAACACAACCAAGTATTTTTACAGGATAGTATTACTATTAGGCTCTACGATGCTGTGTAGATTTGATGTGGTACAGATAAATTGTTCTGAACTTGGAAGCTAAAAAAACTATGGTCCGAGCTGCCGCCCGCGAAAAACTATTCAGGTATTTCTCCCTCACATTAACCCAAAACGATCGATCTGCTGTATTCCACACAATGTTGATCATAAAAAGTACATTAACCTTCTCAAAACAATTTACCTTGTGATACACGAAAACTAGACGACGGAACAACATCCACACCTTCCTATTCAGACTCAGAC
>BTPG01000005.1:38361000-38446000 GCA_036245525.1 Semisulcospira habei
GTGAAGACGGTTACCAGTCATCCATTCTTTTGCAGTCTGTCCAGCAAAGAAAAGGCAAGGCTGAGATGGCGCAGTTGGACTGTCTGGTTGATGTTGTGCCAGACCTCAGAGCAGGAGAGAGCATCATTTCTTTAGTGACCTCTGCAGACATAGACGCTGTTCCAATTCATCTCTTTGTCGTCAGCAACAGGTGGCCAAGGAAATCGGATGGTTCATTCATACACCCCATTCATGTCGTGCTACAGAAGACCAAGGGACTTTACGACACCTACAACATCACGGGTATCGTTGAAACACTAGAGAAGAAATATGGAAAAGACGCTGGTTGCCATAACCTTGTGCATGGGTGGCAATGATTTCCTGCCGAAATTTTTCAATATTTCTCATGCAAAACTACTACAGACCGTCTTATCCAAGGGATACTATTACACATTGTTCCCCTTTGTGGCAGATGGCAATAAAGGCTATTACACAGGTGGATCCATCGACAAAGAAAGGTACTTGAGTTGATGAAAACTTTATACTGTCCGCCGCGCTGCAACCCCTCTCAACTGTCAGTTGAGTCGGTCAGACAGTACAGTATTAAGGACCCCAAAAAGTCTACCTTCAATAACGAACAGTTGTGGATGCCAAAAGTGCCAGTGTTACATCTCATCGCAGATCTCATCGACCTACAGATCACATATCTGTTCACTGCCTGCGACCACGCCTCTAGTTTGCCAGATTTCCTGTCTTCTGGATGCCTTGTCAAACGAGCTGATGGCCAAGTAGACTACGACTTTGAGTCCGAAATGAGAGTTGAAGACAAGCAGGACCTTCTTCAAATTCCAGAAGCTGTCCTTCAGGGCATGATTCTTCGGGCCAGCAGACAAGGATTGAAACACCGCATGCAAGACACCCCACAAAAAAGCGAGCGTCGAAAGATAAAGCCAGTGACATCTACTCCAAAGGTACTCTATCACTGCTTAATTTTGTACCAAGAGTTGTGAATAAAATACTTATTATACGTGTATACGACGAAACAATGATAACACGAGAAAGTGTCACATCAGCCAGAAACACAATAACGTGTACATTACACTAGACTAGCAAACACAGAAATATGGGTATATTTTGTTGAAAAGGACATATTAAACCGGTTGTATTTGTAATGGCAATGAAGAATTGTCAACGTTGGAACATTATAAAAATAGTGTGCCTTCAATCGTTACAGTTCCAAAAGGTATTCTAACTTCGATTGAGCCGTGACAGTTATTGTAGCTTGTACATGATCACACAAGAAGATTTTGTTCGAGCTAACGACTGCCTTTGTTTTTATGTTTGAACTTTTATAATTGCAGAAACAGTAACACGTAGAACAGATGGAGCTGTCAGGAGACAGGGAGTTCTTCAGACGCAACACTGAAGTATGGACTTTTGTGAATAACAATGAAGATACTGAATTAGTAACAAACGTTGCACTCATACACCGAGATATGGCGGTTTACGGCATAATGGTGGTCACCTTTCATCATAACCTTGGACCGAAGCACTCAAGACATTTTGAAACTGTTCTTCATAGTTGAGTTAAAGTTTTAGTTATGTATTAATGCGTTAGTTCATGTATTGGTTTTCTTATACAACTTTATTGTCTGTTCGAGTCAAGGCACGACAGAAATTTGCCTTTCGGCTCGTCATGAAACAACAATATAAGACATTAACAAACGCTACAAGAACATATGAAAAATTATCATTGCAGCAATCTATCACAAGATGGGAGGTAATGTTAAGTAGATCATACTTATCGCGGCGTTATAAACGAGAGTTCAAAATCGAGGCAGCAGTTGGAATAAAAGACTTCTTAAAAACATTCCTTTTGGCAAGTGGCATGTTGAAACGTCTGCCTGATGGTAGTTTTTCTAGAAATATTATTTTAATGAGTTTCGGTTGCGTGTTTCGTTCTGATTGGTTGCGTTGTATGATTTTCGTAGATGATTCTGGAAATTGATAGTATATTATAAAGAGGGCGCTAGGAAAGCACAAGCATTGTCTTGCATTGTCAGTAGTAGAGACACTTTGTTACGTGGTGGAGTCATAGTCGTATTATGATAAACACACCAGATGCACGCATGTAAGGATCTTTTAAATAAACTTCATTCAGCTGCAATCCGTCACACGTGGCTTAAGGATGTAGACAATACTGGAGTAACAGTTCCAAAAATATTTTAATTCAACGATGCAATCTCCACACAATGCACTTCCAAATGCATCAACACTGATACAAAGTCTCTTCTGCAATGTCCACACTGGCAACACAAAGTTTCTCATACGCAGCGTCTCACACAATGTACACCCTATACGGGCCACGTACCTACGATAAACTACTGTCTCTACTACTGACAATGCAAGACAATGTACCAACGTGCTTTCCTAGCGCCCTCTTTATAATATACTATCAATTTCCAGAATCATCTACGAAAATCATACAACGCAACCAATCAGAACGAAATACGCAACCGAAACTCATTAAAATAATATTTCTAGAAAAACTACAATAGCCTACACAAATTTGGCTGCTCACTTCAGCTCCAAATCCTTGTAAAATGACATCTCATAAAAATATGGAAGACAATTCACAAACTAGTCAGAAAATTCGAGAACATTCACGATCCTTCATAACACACCAAAAAAAAAACGGCCGACGGCTTCACGCGCACAGTAAACAACTTGTTGCGAGGTGTCGCTAATTTACCGACATCACACATACGAGGTCACTAGACAATGCGACCTTTCTAGAACGTTCTGGACTAAACTTAACGTATCATAATGAAATGAATTCCGCTCTGCGCGACCGAAAGAAAATGTTACTTAAAAAGATACATGAATCATAACCATAATAGCTCAAATAAATATCGGATCGTTTCCTGTGATTAACACATGTATGCTCTCACAGGATAACACAAACACAATCGTAACATACTTCTTTCTCGGCGGTTTTATTGCGCTACTATAGTGCTCGGATCCACAGCGTTTGTGTCGGGCATTATGTCATATTATCGGCACATAACAACGATGTACATCAAGTTATCAACATTGTATTGTATTGTGATCCCGCTTATGCGATAGAGTCGCTAGGTGTGAACCCTTTGTGATGAAGGGGTTACCGCCCAAACGACGCTAATGAAAGTGCAAGTTATATATGACCTCTACTAATTTGGTCATAGTCGTGCCCGCTTTTCAAGGAATTGATATAATAGTGTTGATATTTGCTTAATTTCACGACATGTCGCATTGAAAAGTATTGCAAATGTTTTCTTTAACATATGCTGTAGACCGCTGGTGCTCATGCACGATATTTTAAGCACACTCACTTGTGTGAGTGTGTGCATGTGTACTTTCATTAACGTCATTGGAAAGCATGATCAAGTACTCTGATCAGTTTTATACATCGGAGAACAAACTGTGTGCACAGCTCGAGAGGACCGATCGCCGGGTTTTTTGGTCTCTCTTCAAATCTAATGCTGTCTTCAGAAGTACTGAACCGCTGAGGAACACAGCTGCATATTTCAAGATGCAATAACTGTGAACTGAACTGAACCCTCATGAGAATTACTCATGTGCCTCATTCATATCAGAAAGCTTTGCTGCAAACGCAGATTCAACAGCAATGATTCTCTCACTATAGTGAGCACAGCTGTAAATCCTGGCACAAATGTAACAAACGCCTCCTCTATAAATTAATTATCTGCTTATGAGAATCTATGCTGTTTAAATGCGGAAGGTGGTGGCTGCCCGGCACTAGGCACGCCTTAGTTTACTGATTAAACTCCACGGGCTTGCGGCTGGTGTTTATGTTAACTGTCAAGTGTTGCGGAGACGCGTGTATTGTTATCTCTCTGGGGATGCGTTTCCCCACTCATCCAGCTGCAGTACTTTGTCGCTAGACTGTAATAGCAACATCATGTGCTAAACTCATGACGGACTCAGGTTTTGTGACAGTATTGCGTTGGAGTTGATGTGTGAAGACGTGTTCATTTTGTGTTTATCATTGGAGATATCACAAATTCCGGACTTCATATTCAGTGTTAACACTAAATCTTGCAGAATATTACTATGGTGCATTATGTTGAAACAACAAAAAGGTTAGTGAGCCGAGACTAAAAAATAACTTACTAACAGATCGTTAGCTAGCCGAGTGAGTACAACCGGCTTATTGCGTTTCAGTTACACGACTGAGTGAGAAAGACCATTGTTTTACAGTTTCTTGGAGGTACCGCAAATGATGGACTTTATATTCAGTCTTATCACTAAATCGTGCTGAATACTACATCATTAGTTTGACTGTTATACTCATTAGCGTTGTTTCAAAACAACACTAAGTTTAGTGAGCCGAGACTTGAAAGAAAATTTTACTGATAGATTGTTAGCTAGCCGAGTGTGATTTGCACTGACTAACATTTGCTATGTTTAAAATATATTTGTGGTCGCCTACATGATATTACAGGATACTAAACGAAACAAACCTCGCGCTAGGACCATATGGCGTTGAGGTGCGTCCCTTTAGTGGTGGATAGGGGGTCCCTCGCGAGAGGGGTGCACCGAATGAAATAAGGTGCCGTGAACCAACATGGTCTAAGGGAAGGGGACCCCGACAGAAAACTCCTGGTCCTCCTAGTAAGGGGGTTGGGCGTGGTGGTAGCTTCCCCACCCTGCAAAAAAGGAAATAGCTACAAAAACGCCGACGAAAAGACAAACAGTAATTCCTTTCCTGGGGGAGGAAGGTTCTTCTACCAGAAGATTTATGACGTCCTGTGGTGAAAGCCGGAAGTCTTCGGAAGCCACAGGACCGAGCCGCCTCTCTCTATCCAGGGACACAACCATGGGCACATGGAACATCAAGACCATGTATCAGAGCGGCAAGGCCGCCCAAATAGCAGCGGAAATGCAAAAGTACAACCTTTCCCTGCTAGGTATCCGTGAAGCCAGATGGACGCAGTCTGGCCAGAAAAGGCTGTTAAGTGGGGAGATGATTCTGTATTCAGGTCATGAAGAGGAGAATGCCCCCCATACAGAAGGAGTAGCATTCATGCTGTCACCAGTGGCACTGAGAGCGCTGATGGGCTGGGAACCTCTTGGGCCAAGAATTATCACAGCAGCCTTTACAACCAAGAAAAAGGTCAAGCTGAACGTCATCCAGTGTTATGCGCCCACTAATGACAGCGACGAGGAAGAGAAACAAGAGTTCTACGACCGACTCCAGAGTGCCGTGGACAAATGTGCGGAGCGAGACATCACCATCGTCATGGGCGATTTTAATGCCAAAATAGGGGAGGACAACACCGGATACGAAGAGGTGACGTGGAGACAGGGACTAGGGGAGATGAGTGAGAACGGGGAGAGATTTGTAGACTTTTGTGCTCTAAACAGACTTGTCATTAGAGACAGCATCTTCCCACACAGAAGAATACACAAAGCAACTTGGGTCTCAGTGTCTAAAATGTGTGGGTGTGCGCGCAAAACGCCGCTGCTAAGGTAAACATAGAGCGTCATACTTAGCAACAGCGTTTTGACAAACGCCGCTGCTAAGGTAAACATAGAACGTCATACTTAGCAACAGCGTTTTGGCAAAACGCCGGCGCTAAGGTAAACATAGAGCGCCACAAAACGCTGTTGCTAAGGTAAACAGAGAGAGCCGTCCTTGCCAACAGCGTTTTGACAAAACGCATTCACTAAGGTAAACATAGAGCATCATACTTAGCAACAGTGTTTTGACAAAACGCATTCATTAAGGTAAACATAGAGAGCCGTCCTTGCCAACAGCGTTTTATAAAAACGCAATTACTAAGGTAAACATAGAGAGCCGTCCTTAGCAACTCTAAATCTGAAACTAAAGTGTGGTGATGTTTTCTGACTGGAGTCTACAATAAATATTCATGCTTGTTAAATAAAGATTTTGTGTAAATGCCTGTGTACGTGCGCGTGCTTGCTTGCGTGTGTATGTATGTGTGTGTGTGCGTGCTTGCGCGTGTGTATGTATGTGTGTGTGCATGTGTATGTGTGTGTGTTTGTATGTGCTTGTGTGTGCATGCATGTGTGCATGTGCGTGTGTGTGTTAACTGTTTGTGCGTGTGTGTGTAAGAGATAAGAAAAAGGGTAGACTTGGACATTTATACCATTATCTCTATGCCAATACCCAACAAGCTATTTTTTAAAAAAAATAATCATGCACAACTCACAAAATAACCATTGTATCAAGTACCTACATGCACTTGATAACAAATTTTCAAAGTTACCTACAGATACTTGATAACAAATTTCCAAAGTCACCTACAACTGCCAACTAACTTTACAGTAACATTTTAAGTTCTTATAAATTAGTTGGCATAAGTTCTTATAAGTGACTTAAAATAAGAACTTATAAGAACCTAAACATAAGAACTTTTAAGTTCTTCACCCAAGTCATTAAGACACTCGGACAGATTTCCCAAGTTACAAGGACAATAAAAAAACTTTTTCTTCTCCGTAATACTCTGGTGGTGGGGCGGATGGCATCAAATGGGCAGGCATGAAAGGCATGACATCTCTTTGTGAAGAGTATTTCAGAAATAATGAATGATTATGAAAACTGATCTTTACTTGTTTAAAAGACCTTGCACTTTTTCCATTGTTTCTTTTATGCCTATTTTCTTCCCTTCCTCTAAAAAAGATTTCTTTAGTTCTTCAACATTCATGGGTTGACTGGGCATCTTATTCTGAATTTCAGACTTCTGTTGTTTGTGATTGGCCAAATCATCCTGCACTCTCTTAAATTTATCGTCAATTCTATTATCATCTAATGCTTTACTGATAATAAGTTTCATACTGCTCAGCTTAGCTCCTGCGAGCATACTCAATGCTTCATGTTTCTGTAACTTCAGGGTCCGTACAGAAAAGCAGGGACGAAGTTCACAAACTTTTCATAATGTTTCACAAACCCAAACTAAAGCTTAAAGGTTTGCACACTTTAATTAGATCATTCTGTATCAGCAGCTCGTTTGAAGCTTTCATGCCTAATGCATGAAGAGATACCAAAATAAAAGAAAGCTTAGCGAATACCGGAGTTCGGTAGTAGCGTAAACAACCAATCAAAAATGTTCGGCAGAAAGGCCATGCAGTCACTTTATGATCAGAGCTAAACATCGATCACTTGCAACAAGCATCAGCATGATCGTTCGCAATGGAATAGTCTTTTTTTTTTTACAAACTTTCACAGACTTTAAGGACTGAAATTGACAGACTTTCCAGGGCCATGAAAAAAGCCTTGTCATTTTTTAACAACTTTCACAAATGTTCACAGACCGTACGGACCCTGAACCTTGTATGAAATCTTTTGTTAAAAGCTTCTATACCAACGCATGCCAGGCTTATGGCAACGCTAACACCTTCAATAGCAATTCCTGTGACACTCCCCACTCCCGTCGAGAACAGAGCAATACCTCCTACAGATAATCCAGCTGAAACCACACCCACAGTCATTGATGTGTAGTGTACAGAATTGAAAACTGTTTTATATTGTTTTTTACACCTTGAGTATTTTGCCTGTTTTCCTTCCAAATACGTCAACGCTTCTGTAATATTCATTAAACGGAATGAGTCTGCCTGCAATGTTTTATCAGAAACAATAGGCTCAGGCAGCTCAGGTGATATTTGCGGATACAAGTTCACCATTTTTTATGACAAATATTTTTTTAATTATTCAATAAGCAAATACATTTTGCAACTCTTCAAGGCTATATAATTTGCTGGTGTAATAAAATGAAACAAGATCTACGTGTTCCAGGTTTATGTAACTTGTAACAAAAATAAAATTTATTTAACTACCAACACAATACAAAATCATGCATTAAAACTGGTTTGTCATCATGATTAGTTACAGATAAACACAGCGATTCAAAGAAACTAGAACCTAATTTCTTAAACTGCAAATTAGGAAACCACACTTTCACAATAGGGAGCAGTTCCAGTTGGCAGGCATTTTAACAAAGCTGAAAGCTTTCTATTGTGTACATTTTCAGTTGTGTTCGGTTCTTTTAAATGAATATTTAGCACTGTGTGTACTGACAAATGAACAGGATATTTTCATGATATTTTTTGTTTATTTGGCATCAACACATTTTTTTTTTTAGGATCTGGTGTCCAATCTTCATCTGGATATATTGTTACTGTGCCTAGAAAACCAAGTAACCTCGCAAGTCTAGTTGTTAATGAATACCGACTACCTTTCGGAAATTCAAATGTAACAAGTAAGTTAGCTGGATTTAAAGTTGCTTTAATTTTAAATTCATTTTGAAACCATTCAGCTAAAGTACAAAAGTCATAATACCCAGATCGTAAAGTATTGCCCCTCCCTAAACCACCATCAAGAGTTCCATGTACATAATAACTTGTATCATCCGTTACATTAAACCACTTTACAGTGTAGAACATTTTATGGATAGCTACAGCCTTGCTACATCACGATTATCAATCCCATTAGTTAATATTACTGGTTTACTTGTGTCAAGATTTGTTAAGGTAATAAACATTTTTATTATATCATAAAAAAAAGCAATGGAATTAAATCACCAACAGTTGTTACTACAAACGCGTTTCAATTTAAAGTGGATGCCAAGTACAATGCCGCACCAACTTATGACCAGAAAATAATTCAACTAAATCAGCTTGATATAGCTGTGTCTGAAGGAGATTTATTTCAAGTAAAGTGCCGAATCCTTATGATAAATACCTAAACCCACCAATAACAGATGATGCAACAGCAAGAAAGTGGTCTTCAAGCCCACTACAGATGTTTCAAAACCAGCTTAACTTTGCTATACTATGCTCAACTACAGGCTGTGGTGTTTCTTTTACAGACCATTTGAATCACTCAAACAGTGGGCAGATGTTCACATCTGCACGGGACATAGACGACCCCGCCCTCCACGAGTCGCCTGCTGCCTTGCAGGCCTGGCCGCTTGGCTGCGAAAAGGCTAAGGGAGGAAACCCCTGACATCAAAGCCCCCGTGTCTCCGGGGAAGGCTTTTGAGCCAGAGACTAGGACAAGGTCAGTCTGATATAAAACCTACGACCCGAGGACCTCGATGCCATCGTCCCAGCTTGCTAGGCCATGGCAGATGAACCAAGGGTTTAAAGGGTGGGGCCAGTACCGCGCACACTGCACTCCACCAAAAAGCTCCACCGCGCAGGCTTTAGGAAACGTCCAAGGACCATGACACTGACCATTCCAAGTCCTGTAGCGACGGGCGAGGGGCGAAACGGCAGGTGAAAGATGTCACTGGAAGCCGCAGTCTCAAACCTGCATGCAGGCGGTTCAGGATATTGGTCGCCTGATGTTGACCTGGGGATGACAACATCACTCGGCACACCCTGAACGACCAAGCAGCCTTCTCTAGGGACAGCACTGCTTGCTCCACACGGATAGGGGCCTAGAAAAGGTGGCCTAACCAAAGCTCGTCCCCTCGCAACCCCAGTTGGCTAGCCGCGGTCAACGGGCATCTTCTCCTGCGGTCAAAAAACAAGAAAGAATAACGGATCCACTCTCATGACGACCACGACCGGACTCAACGTAGCATGCTGGAACGTCCGAACCATGCTCGACAAAGCAGACAGCGGATGCCCTGAACGTCGCTCTGCCCTCATTGCCCATGAATTGCGGAGGTTAAACATCGACATCGCCGCGCTCAGCGAAGTACGCCTTCCGGACGAAGGCAGCCTCCAAGAACTTGGTGCTGGCTACACCCTCTACTGGTCAGGCAGGCCTGCATCAGAAAGACGGCTTTCAGGCGTGGGTTTCATGGTCAAGACATCCATTGCGACTAAGCTGGAAAACCTACCAACGGGCCACTCAGACCGCATCATGTCCATGCGCTTCCCACTGAGACACCAGCAGCACGTCACCCTTCTCAGTGTGTACTCCCCAACCCTCCTGGCAGAGCCTGCTGAAAAGGACAAGTTTTACACTGACCTGCGCAGCCTCCTACAGAGTACCCCTGCAGACGACAAAGTCATCATCCTTGGCGACTTCAACGCCAGAGTGGGCCAGTACTCTGAAGCCTGGAAAGGAGTCCTCGGCAAGCATGGCGTGGGGAACTGCAATGACAATGGCCGCCTACTGTTGGAGTTCTGTGCGGAGCAGCAACTGGTCATCACCAACACTACTTTTCAGCAAAAGGACAGTCGAAAGACCACCTGGATGCATCCTCGCTCCAAACACTGGCACCTTATCGACTATGTCCTAGTGCGTCAGAGGGACCGCAGTGACGTCCTCCTCACCAGAGTGATGCCCAGCGCAGAGTGCCACACTGACCACCGCCTTGTCCGCTGCAAACTCAGGCTCCACTTCAAGCCAAAACCCAAGAAATGGGGACCCCCCAAGAAAAAGCTTGATGTTGCCAGCCTTCAGCGTAACGATGTGAAAGCTGCCTTTCAGACAGATTTACAGCGCAGGCTCAAAGACACAGCGGACCCAGTAGACTCCTCCCCTGAAACACTTTGGGAACAACTGAAAACTGCTATTGCAAAATCCTCTGCAGAAGTCTTGGGTTTCGCCAGAAAGAAGAACAAAGACTGGTTTGACGAAAACGATGTAGAGATCCAGGAACACCTAGCAAAAAAAAGAGCCGCCCATCAGGCCCACCTAGCCCAGCCTTCCTGCCCTGTGAAGAAGTCTGCCTTCCGCCTCGTCTGCAGCAGTCTCCAGCGCAAGCTCAGAGATCTCCAGAATGAGTGGTGGACCAGACTTGCACAGAGGACCCAGCAGAGATAGGAGATAGGAGAATTCAAAACCACCACCCAACCATTTTGTAGTTTTATTATAATCAACTAGCTATTTAGACTAACCAACTTCAGTAACATTTTTAACATTTTTAAAGTTCAATTATTAGGATATAAAAGATTTTATTATAATCAACTAGCTATTCAGACAAACCAACTCCAATAATATAAACAATATCTTTATTATCTAACTATTATAATTCCATTTCAGAAATCATTTAATTGATAGGATATAAGAGATTTTTAAACCACACATTTTATAGTTTTATTATAATCAACTAGCTATTCAGACAAACCAACTCCAATAATACAATCAATTCCATTTCATACAATCACATCTCCCAACGTTTTATAGATTTATTATAATTAACAAAACATTAAGACAGATCACAAACAAAATTTTAGATTACTTCCCTTGTATAAACTTATATTCAACAAAGGGAAGTAATCTAAAATTTTGTTACTGAACAGGTGGTGATTCCTTCCCTTTTACTGAACAAGGGAAATAATCTGTTATTATTTCTTATGCTGATACTGAACAGAGCAAATTCTCTCCCATGTTGTTACTGAGTCTAGATTATTTTCTGGTGTTCAAGTCATGGGTAAAATTATCAAGTTACTGTCTATGTTACTGTCTAGATGTTTCTAAGTAAATTACAAGTACTTAATAAGGTAATTTATAAACCAGCAAGTAACTTTGTAAGTACCTTTGAAGTTAGTTGGCATAAGTAATTATAAGTGACTTAAAACAAGTTCTTATAAGTGTCTTAACATAAGATCTTGTAAGTTCTTGATGCAAGTCAGCAAGATACTCGGACAGATTTCCCAAGTTACAAGGACAATAAAAAAACTTTTTTTTAGTAATAGTCTGGTGGTGGTGGAGCTGATGGGGTTAAATAGTTAGGCGCAAGCGACATGTCATCTTTTTGCGAAGTGTAATGAAAAAATAAATGATTATTACCAAATCTGATTTTTATTTGTTTAAAAGATTGTGTAGTTTTTCTGTGGTTTCCTGAACACCGATCTTTTTCCCCATCTCTAAAAAACTGGCCTTCAGTTCTTCAACATTCACAGGAGATTGACTACGTATTTTATTTTGTATTTCAGATTTTTGTTTCTTGTAATTATTTAAATCATCCTGGACTCTTAAATTCATCGTCACTAATATTATTATCATTCAATGCCTTACTGATAATAAGTTTCATACTGCTCAGCTTCGCACCAGCCAGCGTACTCAATGCTTCATGTTTCTGTAATTTTGTGTGAAACCTTTTGTTTAAGGCTTCCAAACCAAAACAAGTCAGGCATGTAGCAACGCTAACACCCTCAACTGCTATTCCAGCCAAACTTCCAATTCCCGTGGCGAACAGAACTATACCCCCTACAGAACATGAAGCTGAAACTGCACCAATAGCCATAGAAGTGTTTTGAACAGAATTAAATACTGACTTATACCTCCTTTTGCACCGTGAGTACTTAGCCTCTTCACTTTCCAAATATTTCAAAGCTTCTGTAATATTATTTAATCTGAATTCGTCTGCCTGTAATGTTTTATCTGAAGCAATTGGCATATGTGGATCAGGCGCAAGCGTTGTTTTAGTCATCACATTTGTTTCAGTCGGATCAAGCGTTGGTAGTTGTGGATAGAAGTTTACCATTTTTTTTATTGACAAATATTTTTTTTAATTTAATCAGCAATTACATTTTGCAACTCTTCAAAAGTATACAATTTGTTAGCATAATAAAATGCAACAAGATCAATGTGTTCAAGGTTTATGTAAGTTAGACGAACAAAAGTTGCTTTGTCTACCACCACCTTGACAGCTGGAACACTGCTCGAAACATTAATAACATCATTATTTTTTGTAATAGCAATAAAGACCTTTGTTGATTCTGATACTGTGTCATTCCATGTAAGTTTAATTCCTTGTGCAATTTGAGCCTCTTTAGCAGTAGTTACTGATCTCATGATAATTTCAAATACTATTGTCGCTTCTCTTGCGATGGGAAAGTTTATTGGCATAAACACAACCTTTGCATCAGACCTACCCTTCCTGTGCGTAAGAAGATATCTCCGTCTCTCATAATTTTCAACTTTCAGTTTTTCTCTGCTATTGTCGTCTGGGGCAAAGCTTGGAACAAGACTTACAATAAGCGGCCCTGAGTTAACAACCTTCCTAAACACTAAGGCGCCTTCGTCATCAGTGTATACATAAGGACTAATAAATTCAATCTTTATGTCCCAGTCAATTGTGGGTGGTGGAACAGGTACAGGTGAAACCACCCACTTACTACCCACATGTATTAAGTTGTAAGGCACATTATTTACAGGTGGAGTAGGTACAGTAACATCACGAAGCTGACCAAGTTTAGGAATCTGTTTTTCACCGTCTTTCATGTCAACAATTACTTTCCTCTTGTACATGCCATTTGAATCAAGTTCAAAACCATATATTTCTCCAACATCCCCTTCCTTCTCAAAATCCTGTACATCAGCCAAATCTTTCAACTCTGTAACCGGACACGCAACTGGTATGATTGTTCGCTTTGGACCAAGACCACTCATTTTTATAAACAAAAATAAAATTATTTAACTTCTAACACTACACTAAAATCATGCATAAGAACTGGTTTGTCATCCTGATTAGTTACAGATATACTCAGTGACTCAAAGAAACTGGAACCTAATTTCTTAAACTGCAAATTAGGAAATCTAACAACTACACTTTCACAATACGGAGCTGTTCCAGTTGGTAAGCATCTCAACAAAGTTGAAGGCTTTCCATTGTGAACATTCTCAGATGTGTTTAGTTCTTTCAAATAAACATTTAGCACTGTGTGTACTGACAAATTGACAGGGCGTTTCCCAGTTATTTTAAGTTTTTTGGTCTTCATTGTTATAATACCAAACTTAAATTCATCTAAATCATCTGTTCTATACCAATCTTCGTCAATATAAAATCCAAGTAAATATGCAAATCTATCTGAAATTTTTAACCAATCTTGTGTTGGAGATTCTAATGTAACAAGTAGGTTAGCTGGATTTAAAGTTGCTTTAATTTTAAAATTACTTTGAAACCATTCAGCTATAGTACAAAAGTCATAATACCCAGGCGGTAAAGCTTCCGTCTTACCACCAAAAATTACTTTATTATATATATCATCTTCTACATTAAACCATTTTACTGTGTAGAACATTTCATGGATAGCTACAGCCTTACTACCATCACGATTATCAATCCCATTAGTTAACCACACTGGTTTGCTTGTGTCAAGATTTGTTAAGGTAATAAACATTTTTATTATCTCATATAAAAAAGGATGGAATTTAAATCACCAACCATTACCACAACAAACGCATTTCAATTTAACGTGGATGCCAAGTACAATGTTGCACCAACTTATGAACAGAAAATAATTCAACTAAATCAGCTTGACATAGCTGTGTCTGAAGGAGATTTATTTCAAGTGAAAGTACCCAACCCTTATGATCATTACCTAAACCCTCCAATTACAGATGATGCAACTGCAAGAAAGTGATCATCAAGCCCACTACAGATGTTTCAAAACCAACTAAACTTTGCTATACTATGCTCAACTACAGGTTGTGGTGTTTCTTTTACAGACCATTTGAGTCATCCAAACAAACTGATTAAGTCTGTATATCGTTTTCACATGTATTACCAGATTAGAAGAATACTGTCAGAACTCCATACACCACTGCCCACTGAATCCAGTTTTAACCAGTTTAACAATCCAATGGATTTGAAAGCGTTTGAACGGATCTGTAATGAATTTAACATTAGTACAAAGTATGACTTTACACAAAAACTTGATGATCACAAAGGCATGGGAACATTATATTATGCTATGAGTCACAGACAATACCCTCAAGATTACTGGCCTCCCTACTCTTCATTTTCGTCAAAATCAGAAGTCTGGTTAGGCTCAATTGAACAAAAACAGTCTAATGCCTGGACCACATTTGTTTTAGATAAGAGTGACGGGTTTACTCAAGCAGGAGTCGAACGCATTAATGAGTCTATCAGAACATACGTGTGGTGTATACTAGGAGCACAAGCTCAAACAAAATCAAATATTTTAAATGGAAGTGGTAAATTTGAAGCACAAAAACAGCTTCTTGCAAATCTTGAAGATTCAATCAACTCAACAGTTGATCTCCCATCAAGCATACAACGCTACCAAGACGTTCTTAGATATGCTAGATCAAAAGTTGACTTTGTAGTTGGCATAGGGTTATACATGTTGCCTTCTGATCTTCAACTACAAATTGGAGCAATAACAAATTATAATAATGAAATAGTTGTTGCAGGAAGTGATCAAAAATTAGGACTTAATCAATCTGTAAACTTGAGTCCAACAACCTCTCACATACAACCAGTAACACCACCAGTAACACCAGTAACATCATCATCACCTGTACAGATAGTAACGCCAGTAATGTCAATAACAGCCCCAGCATCGGCACCGACACCTGAACCGGCACCAGTACAGCCAGTAACAGACCAAGAAAACACACATGAGTCAGAGAGAACTGCATTGGTAATAGGTCTTACTGGATTAGGAATATTACTTCTTTACCTGTTTCATTAAATATCCTATAATTAGACCTCCTACTGTCACCAAAAAGATCCACACGTGCTCTGCCATAAACCCTACTACCTTTGCTGCTGTACTGATCAGCCAACTGACAACACTTCCTATTATACCAGGTAAAGCATCCATTGCTTTTACAGCTAATTTTTTAAGCAAGTCTGATATATGAGACAACTGTTTTTTTACCCATGTCTGTAAATCTTTTGGGTCTGATGGGGTAGGTGGACCTGGAGGTGCTGGACTACTACCACCTCCCGTTACAGCTAAAACTATAGTACTAATAATAAAACCAAGAGCAGTAACTAAACTTGCAATAGTGATACCCTGCTCTCTAAAAAGTGTTTTTAATCTTTCAGTCAAAGTTGTGTCTTCATGAAGTACTTTTTGTATAGTTTCTCTAATCCTGTTTACCTGTGTTTTAAGTTTTTCTTTTCCAATTTCAATAACTTCTAGTCGCGCAGATCTTTCTGTATACATTTTATTTAATCTTTCTTGTATTCTTTCTTTCATTTCTGTGTCATAATTTTCATCATCAGCTGCAGCCAGTTTTTGTTTTTCTCTTTCTATGTGATTATCAAGTTCACCCAGTTTGGCTAAATTATTTACAAGCTCACCCCTTATTGACTGAAGTGCTTTATCCAACCCTGCTAACTCCCGCATTGTCAAAGGAGAGTCACCAATTGTTTGTCCTTCTGTAAATGAAGTTTCTTGTATTACTGTGTTGGCTAATTCTGGCAGTCTTGTTACTTCAGTCATATCAATTTCTTGACCAGTCGGCAATTTTGTTTGTACATCATGAAGAGCACTAGCAATTCTAGGTGGTAAACTTTTAGCACCAACACCGAGGTAACGATGTAGTGCTGCCTCACCACCAACACTACTTTTAATTGAACTTAAAGTTTTTAACTTAGCGGGATCTTTTAAATAAGTTAATTGTACTTTTCCTCTATCTGTATTTAAATATAAATGGCCCTTTTTATCAAGTTCAAACTGATTAGGATCTACAAAATCTGGGCGGTCACCAACACTATCATAAAACGAGTTAACTTTACTTTGTAAAAGTTCCCGTTGTAAAAAAGAAGTATTACTTGTTCCAGTCATATCTGTTACACTATTATCAGAGACATTCATGTCATCCATTTCAATATCATCATGACCAAATCCTCCAGCTGCCATTGTTTTTATTAATTTAATTTTTTGTGCATAATAAAAATGACACAGTCCTACGGATCAAAGTTAGACCCGCACAGAAAACTACGTGAACCTCTTGGTGTTAAGGGTATTAGGCAATCAATTGTAATCACTAACAATCCTAGTACTATAGATCAAAACCAAACCCTTATTGTTAAGTTTCCCAACCTAGGTCCCAATGATGTTATTGTTCCTGATACTTCTTACCTTGCATTTAATATTGAACTTACTTCAACAACAGATGTGAACAGAACACTAGTTCGAAACATAGGTAGAGCAATTATTAAAAATATTAAAGTTAAACTTGAAGGTCAGGAAGTGTTTAGTCTTGACGATGCTGATGTATTCTACTGTTACAAAGATCTGTGGCTTACAAGTCAAGAAAGAGAAGACCGTATTTATCAAGGTATAGAGGCAGATAATATTACTAAACTCAGAATAAATGCACGAGACAAATCAACAACATCTGCTGCTGATGTTATTGTGGCAGATACATATGGTAATAGATTTTGCATTCCACTTGAATTTGAAATCCTAACATCACATTTACCTTATTACCAAGGAGCACTAAATGACCGTCTGAGTTTCGAGCTAATGTTTAATGACTACTCTAAAGTTATCAAATCAACTAATATCCATGCATCATACAAGATCACTAACATTTCCTTAGAATATGAAATTGTAACACATGCTCATCTAGCTACCCTCATTCGAAATCAGTACCAGTCAAGACTTCCAATTTATTATGACCGTGTGATAAGACACAGTTTAATTAATAAAAACAAAAGTGATGAGATTTGGAACATTAACCTAAACACTCCTGCTAGGTCACTGAAAGGCATTCTTATGTTGTTTGTTCAACCGGCAAATCCATACTCTCCTACTCCAGAAACATTCTATAATCCAAAGATTGCTAATTTGTCTTGTACTATCGAAGGTCGTCCTAACCAAGTGTATGCTTCAGGTATGCTACCTTACCAACACTTTGATGAGATCGCAAAATATTTTGCAGGTGGGAAGATTAGAGAAAAACCATCAAACATGGCATCTAAAAATCTACATCTATATGACGTAAGAATTGCACAATACCTGGTAGACAAGTATGCACTTTGGCTAGATCTGCGTAGTACGGATGATGACTATCTACATGGATCAGGTCGTACTGTTGAAAATGGTAGTGATGGAATTACAATCCAGATACAAAAAAAGGTTGAAACAGCTGGAGCAGTAAATATATATTTGTATCTAATTTTTGATGCCCAACTAAATATTTCAGAAAGCAGACTAAGTGGACACATATATTAATTATATTGTGTATTAAAATGAACTTGATGACATTAGACCCACACTGTGGTTTATTTTGTGGTGCTACAGGGTGTGGAAAAACTGAATTTGTTCTTAATCTCTTACAAACAAGATACCTTCATCATTTTGAAAACATTGTGATATTTTGCCCAACGATAAAACATAACAAAGCTTATCTAAACCGTTTTTTTATTTGGACTGATCATAACATTTACTTAATTGATCCTGAGAAAAAACTGAATTACTACCTACAGTATTTTTACAAACATTTTGAAGGACAGTCAACTTTATTTATTGTCGATGATTGCTCAGCAGAAAAAGATATTGTAAAAAAGAGAAACACTCTGGCAGAACTTGCCTTTAGTGGCAGACACGCAAACATTAGTGTTTGGATTCTCACTTAAAAATATAATGCTGTACTAAAAGATTTTCGTGAACACTTAAAGTTTATTTGTTTGTTTTACTGTAAGGATCGTGACAGCTTCGAAGACTGTCTCAGAGAAAATGATGTAATTCCCAATAAACACGAACGAGACTGTGTAAAAAATAAACTAAAATCTACTAAGCACCTAAAGCTTATTTTAAAGACAGATCAGCCCACTGGGTATGGGTTAGTGAATTAATTTATCTTTTGGGTTTGTCTTTAAAAATGACAGACAGACAAAATTGGCCTATTGGTGAAATAATAGATATTACACACTATTTTAAAAATATTAAATATGTAAGCCAGCTTTATAATAGAGAGTCACCCGGTAATTTATTTATTATGCCAACAACAGTGTATATGTCTGGTAATATAACTTTATGTGTTGATAATCCATTTATTAAAAAAATAACTGTTGATATTAATACACAATCATTTACTGTTAATAATTATTACAGTAATTGGTTTGGTAAAGTGTGTAGTAATTTAGCAAAAGAGCTATATAAAATAAATTTGTATTTTAACGTTGTTGAATTTAATAAAATGGTATTACACATACAAAATCAATAATGGTAAACACATGTCTTTGAGTCAGTGTGTAAATAAATTTGTTTATTATAGGAGTTACAGTCAATAAAGTACCATTTTCATTATGTAATTTTCTATTTATTTTTTTTGTCAGACAAATAAAAATGTCGGACAATTCTCAAAGATTAAGAAACGTGTTTTTCACAATTGACTTACCTATATCTAATTATTTTAATGTATATGAATCGATACAAAGATCTTTTACCGTAATACACCCCACCCGGGTCTGCCCTGGGGGACTTGGGTGGGGTTAGGTATTTTTTAGTTCCCAGGGTCACCCTGTTCAGCCCCACAGGGTGGGTTTTTCTCTCTATTCTGGGGCATGTGTTTCTGTCTACCCTTTGTCCATTCACCTGTATTTGCCTTTTTAAAACTCTCCCTACTGTCTGCACTGCCTGTAGCTCTTGATATTGGATGTGTGTTGCTAAATGGTCTTAGCTTTATTTAGGCCCCATGTGTTAGGTTTATTTAACGTATTTGACCGGCTGGCGACATACATTCAATGTTCTGTTTATTTTTTATTTTTTCACAAGCAGTGCAGGCACGTCCTGAGAAAGCCTTGTTGCTGTCGGGACGTTAAGCAATGTACAATCAATCAATCATTTTACCGTAATACAAGAAAATCTTCTTTCTGGTAGTATAAAGATTCAGATTGTTGCAAAAATAGAATTTAGAAGGGAATCTGGACAAGTTATTGTTTCATATATTTCAACGAGACAACACACAGTTAATTCGAGAAGAGGATTTGAAAAAGTGTTTAGAGAAAAACTGTTGCCTGACTTTCTTGAAGCAATTGATAGGGCAAAAATAAGTGGATCTGGTTGGCATGAAGGTCGTGTACATGAACTGCAACTAAAGCAGTCTAGGTATCATCCTATTTTAGGCAAATCATGGATACCACTACCAACAGAGGTTGCAAACAAAAAGGCTGTAGTAAATATTCAAAACAATGATAATTTATGTTTTATGTGGTGTGTGCTTGCTAAACTTCATTTTGTAAAATCAAAACCTGATCGTGTATCTAACTACACCAAATTTGTAAATGAACTCAACTTCAGTGGCATTGAGTTCCCTGTTAAAATAGAGGACATAGACTTGTTTGAAAAACTAAATCCTGGTATATCTGTAAATGTGTTTGTGTGGGATAATGAGTCTGAGAACAAGTTACAACCAATTAGAGTATCACCAATTGCCCCAACCTATGGTCAGTCAGAAGATAAACATGTTGATATGTTACTAATAAGCTCAGGTGATAACTTTCACTACACAACTATTAGGAGTATGTCACGACTAATTCATAATCATATATCAAAACATAATGGCAAACAGGAAGTTTGTAAAAAATGTTTACAAAGGTTTTCTTCTATTGCAGTAGCAAATAAACATGTTTTAAATTGTAGGTCTGCTGATGACGTACAAACAGTACTTAAGTACCCGGAGCCTGGTACTAAAGTACATTTTTGGAACTATAAAAATCAGCAAAAGCTACCGTTTGTAGTGTATGCTGATTTCGAATCACTGGTTGTTCCGTATGATGGCCCTGTTCCAGATTCATTACCAAAGACAATAAAGTTGAGTGATCAAGTAGTGTGTTCTTTCGGGTATATTTTTGTTATGTCAGACGGTCAGCATTCAGAACCTGTTATTTACAGGGGAAAAAATGCATCAGCTATGTTTTTGACAGAAATGAGACAACTGTATAAAAAGGTATTTGAGTATTTGAAAAATTGTCAAAAGCCTTTGGTTATGACAGAAGAAGATAAACATAATTTTGATACAGATGAGACGTGTTGGATTTGTGAAAAACCTCTGGGATGTGATAAAGTTCGTGACCATGATCACAGAACTGGGCGTTACAGAGGAGCTGCACATAACAGTTGTAACTTGTTTTTAAAAATAGATCCTAAGACATACAAACTGCCTATCTTTTTCCACAATCTCAAAGGATATGATTCACATATTATCATGCAGGCCGTGGATGAGTCTTACAAAAACATTAATTGTATTGCACAGACAACTGATTGATTGATTGATTGTACATTGCTTAACGTCCCGACAGCAACAAGGCTTTCTCAGGACGTGCCTGCACTGCTTGTGAAAAAAAATAAATAAACAGAACATTGAATGTATGTCGCCAGCCGATCAAATACATTAAATAAACCTAACACATGGGGCCTAAATAAAGCTAAGACCATTTAGCAACACACATCCAATATCAAGAGCTACAGGCAGTGCAGACAGTAGGGAGAGTTTTAAAAAGGCAAATACAGGTGAATGGACCAAGGGTAGACAGAAACACATGCCCCAGAATAGAGAGAAAAACTCACCCTGTGGGGCTGACCAGGGTGACCCTGGGAACTAAAAAGTACCTAACCCCACCCAAGTCCCCCAGGGCAGACCCGGGTGGGGGTGCACAGACAACTGAAAAATACTTGACCTTTAGTTTAGATAAATTAGCATTTTATGACTCTATGCAACATTTATCTTTAGGGCTTGCCAGTCTTGCAGAAGGACTTACTGAGTTTCCAATAACAAGTAAATATTTTGAGCCAGACTTAATTAAAAAAGGTGTTTATCCATATGAGTACATTAGTGACTGGGTAGTTTTTGAAGAAAGGAGTCTTCCACCAAAAGAAAATTTTTATTCTACACTAATTGGTAAAGGTATTTCTGACTCTGAATACCAACACGCACTTAATGCATGGGATAAGTTAGGATGTCAGACTATTGGTGACTACCATGACCAATACTTAAAGGCTGATGTCTGTTTGCTAGCAGACGTATTTGAAAGTTATCGTGAAAAGGGTTTGTTATATTACAATCTTGACCCTGCCTGTTACATAACTAGTCCTGGCATGACATGGGATGCATTTATAAAATCTAGTAAGATAACTATAGACTTGTTATATGATCCTATAATGGGTGAAATGGTAGAACGTGGATTGAGGGGAGGCATTAGTCTAGCAGCAAACAATTATGGCAAGGCCAACAACAAATATCTTGATGACTTTGACCCATCAAAGCCAATGTCATTTATTACATATTTGGATGCTAATAATTTGTATGGATTTGCAATGTGTGAAATGTTGCCATTAAAAAAACTTTTGTTTGTATGATTTGTCACAGTATGGCATAAAAAAATTAACAAAATATATTATGGCTCGAGGTCAAAATGATGAAAAGGGTTGGATCTTTGAAGTAGACCTAGAGTATCCACACCATTTACATGATTACCATAATGATTATCCATTAGCAGTTGAAAAAATGAGTATAACGGGAAAAAAAGAAGACACTAAACTTGTACCGAATTTGAATGACAAATTTAATTACGTTTGTCACTATCGATTGTTACAGTTTTACATCAGACATGGGTTAGTACTAAAGAAAGTTCACAGAGGTATTCAATTTGACCAAAGTGCTTTCATGAAAGATTATATAATGAAAAATACAATTGATTGATTGTACATTGCTTAACGTCCCGACAGCAACAAGGCTTTCTCAGGACGTGCCTGCACTGCTTGTGAAAAAAAAAAAAAAAAAAAAAAAAAACTAAACAGAAAATTGAATGTATGTCGCCAGCCAGTCAAATACATTAAATAAACCTACAACATGGGGCATAAATAAAGCTAAGACCATTTAGCAACACACATCCAATATCAAGAGCTACAGGCAGTGCAGACAGTAGGGAGAGTTTTAAAAAGGCAAATACAGGTGAATGGACAAAGGGTAGACAGAAACACATACCCCAGAATAGAGAGAAAAACCCACCCTGTGGGGCTGACCAGGGTGACCCTGGGAACTAAAAAATACCTAACCCCACCCAAGTCCCCCAGGGCAGAAATGAAAAAAAAAAAAAAAAAAAAAAAATGAAAAATACAACATTGCGTGCGAGAGAAGGTAACACTGCATTTGACAAAGACTTTTTTAAGCTTATGAATAATACCTGTTTTGGTAAGACTATGGAAAATCCTCATCACCGCAAAGATGTTAGACTGGTTACAACTGAATCGGGTGCAATTAAACTTACAGGCAAGCCGCAGTACACGGGGTACAAAGAATTTCATCCATCATTGTATGCAGTGTCACTCAAAAAAAAGATTGTTAAACTAGATAAGCCAGTATTCATTGGTATGGCAATACTCGAGTTATCAAAACTGTTAATGCTTGAATTCTACTATGATTACTTTAAACCAAAGTATCCTGAGTGTCGTCTGCTATACACTGACACTGACTCTATGATCATAGACGTACCTACTGAAGACTTTTATGAAGACATGAAAACAGAGTTACACATGTATGACACGTCTGACTATCCTAAAGATCATCCACTGTACAGCACACAAAACAAGAAAGTACCTGGTAAGTTTAAGGATGAACTAAATGGTGTACCAATAGCTGAGTACGTTGGTCTGAGATCCAAAATGTATTCTATACTTCACCAAAAGGGAAGTCAGTCGAAAGCCAAAGGAATTAAAAAAACAGCAATAAAAAATAAAGACATTCGTCATGAACATTATAAGCAAGTGTTAGATGGTGCATTAATGCCTGATTATCCAAACAAGACACTGAGATCAAACAATCATAATATTGAAATGATTCAAACATATAAAAAGTCTCTAGCAGTAGGTGATACAAAAAGAGTGTTTCACACTAAGGAAAAGGCTTATGCACCTGGGCATTACAGGCTCAAGTTATCTGAAAAAATAGCTGATGAACTGGTTGATAAACTAATTGATGAATTAAAATTGTTAAAAATGAGTAACAGTGTCTGTGGGAATAATCTGTAATTCTTCTCTAACAAATGCCCTCTTTGGTGCAGGCTCATACAGATAATAAATCGATGCATTAGCTAAAGGAACTATTTTTTTTTATATTATGAACAGATGTAGACCAAATTGGATCAGTTGCCCTGCGCTTGATGTCATTCTCAGCTTCACCGGGTTGATACAAATATCTCACCTGTTTTGTAAACAAGCTAGTGTCTGGAGGTGTTATTGCTTTTATTTCTGACGGTATTGTTTTCAATTTAATAGAATCAACAGGTTTAGGGTGACCATCATTATTCATTGCTTTTATCACAGACGGTAATCTTTTAACCCACTCAGTGTTACGTGTGTCATGCATGAGTTCCTTAGAATACTGATAGCTGAAAAGTCTCTCTGATAATTGTTTGTTAAAGTTTTCAACAATTGCCTGTGATCTATGCAAGCCTGGTATGCCTCGCCGCACTAGCACTCCATGCTTTGCAAATAACTGATTAACAGCACCTTTAAATTCACTTCCATCATCAACCTGCACAAGCCTAGGGTATTTTAAAGGACCTCGACTATATATCTTTGATAATGCAGTGGCCACTGTTACAGCATTCTTGTCAGTTATGGGTTCAGCGTCTTTATACCTTGAAGCTATGTCAACAACAGTTAATGCATACTTGTATCGTTTCTTTTTTATTGTATCATGCGGTAGAAACAGAAGATCCATTTGATGTGTGTCATTAGGGATAGTGTTTACAAAATGTGGTCTTGTTATTTTTCTTGGAGCAGGTAAATATATTTGCCAAATTGCCTGTTTTTTGAGCCACTGTTTTATTTGGTTGACATCTCCACCCACAGCAGCATGTAATTTTTCTACTGCAGTATTCCCTTTCCAGTAGCCAATTGGAGAGTAATATATTTTTGATAGTTTAGTGTCTGCCATTTTTTCTAGCAATATAAACTCCTGTAAAATATACTAATGTCATTCCTACTAAAACAAATATTATTTCTCCATTTCTTTGTTCTAGGCTTGGTTGGTAGTAGTCACTAAGTTTTGGTTGTGGAATAGACATGTCTTCACCAGTAACAAGATAGTATTCTTTGATTGCGTCATCAACATTTGAAAATGTATGCTGTGCGTGACCCTCAAGTTTTAGTTTTTCATTAATAAAATCAAGTTTCTCAATTCTTTGCTTCTCATAATCTTGTTGAGCTTGAGCTAGTTTTTCAGACGCCTCATTGTGACGCTTCATTTCTTCTGCTGATTCTTCTTTACTCACTTTTGAAAAGAAATAGTTTGATCCACTAAAAGCTAATGCGTTAATAACTGCACCACCAATCATGACAGCTATTGTTGCCATATTTTTATTTACATAGAAATATTTTCTGGAATAATTCCTTGCTTGACTAGAAAATCTTTTGTTGCAATCGATGCTGTTATAACAACTACTAGCTTAGCACTGTCTTCGAAGTCTAATTTACTAAGGTCTGCTGATTTCATTTTGAGAAGACTTTTTCCCAGCATAGAATACGCTACTGATAGTCCACTTATTACAGCGGAGTGATAGACAAGGTTCATTAAGTTCTTTGTGTCGCTCATTTTCTTATACCATAAAAATTAAAATAATAAATTTATTTACTGCATGTAAAATGGGTCCAAAGGTTTTGGAACTGCTGGTAATGTGGAGACTTCTTCTTTTGTTTTTGGAGTGTTTGATTTTTTGGACACTGTTCGAGTGTTTGGTTTGTATTTTTTATATAATTGGTAACCTACGTAACCAAATCCGACAACAAATCCAGCAACTATATATTTTGTTGTTTTAGTTGTTTTTTTCTCACTTTGTGGGGTGTGTGTTGGTTCTGGTGGAAGTGGTGATGTTGTGTCAGTCTTTTCTGTTAATGCTTGAAGCTGTAATTTCTTTTGTCTGTTATATTCAGCTAATCTTTTTCCAGCCTCTATTCTACCTGGACTTTTAGTCTTAGTCACTGTTCTAACCTGTGTCAAGACATGACTCTGTTGTGGAGTCGTCTCGTCCATTTTCTTCTAATTTAAAATTTATTTTAGAAAAATCAATATGACTACTAGTAACAAGTAAGGTTACAGCAGGTGCAAGATAATTTCCAAACTTGTAAAACATAAGGCATGCTAATTTACCTATTGAACTTGAAACTATGGGGTTGCTTTCTAGATCATGTGAAAGGCTGTCACTATCAACAGGTAAGAAGTGACTCACAGCTTTTGTATATAGACAGACAAGAGATCGACTCAAATCACGTGTCATTAGTGAACTAATGTGATTTTCATATTTAGCATGAAGTTTGATTAGTTCATCATTGGTGAGGGATTCTATGTCTTCTGTCATGTATTGTTTACCGAGAAAAGCTTTTGATTTTCCAGAAACAACAACAGAGAGAAGGCGTTGTTTTTTAAAGTCTAAGTCTTTGTTTTCTACAGCACAAATATCACTTAAAAGTAGCAATTCGTCTTGATTCATTTATAATGTAATATAATAAAAAAAAACATTAATTATTTAGGTTGTGATCTGTCTTAATGTTTTGTTAATTATAATAAATCTATAAAACGTTGGGAGATGTGATTGTATGAAATGGAATTGATTGTATTATTGGAGTTGGTTTGTCTGAATAGCTAGTTGATTATAATAAAACTATAAAATGGGTGGTTTAAAAATCTCTTATATCCTATCAATTAAATGATTTCTGAAATGGAATTATAATAGTTAGATAATAAAGATATTGTTTATATTATTGGAGTTGGTTTGTCTGAATAGCTAGTTGATTATAATAAAATCTTTTATATCCTAATAATTGAACTTTAAAAATGTTAAAAATGTTATTGAAGTTGGTTAGTCTAAATAGCTAGTTGATTATAATAAAACTACAAAATGGTTGGGTGGTGGTTTTGAATTCTCCTATCTCCTATCTCTCCAGCTTTGTGCTGACAATGGTGACTACAGGGGCTTCTACGAAGCACTGAAAGCAGTGTATGGCCCCAGGCACCTGGTACAAAGTCCCCTGCGAAGCGCGAATGGCCAGGCACTCCTCACAGATAATACCTCCATCTTGAACCGCTGGTCGGAATACTTTCAGAGCCTCTTCAGCGCTGAGCGCACTGTTCAAAAAGCAGTCCTACAAATCCCACACCTCCCAGTAAAGGTTGAATTGGACGAACCGCCCACCGCTGAAGAGACCCTCACAGCCATCCACCAGCTCAAGAGTGGCAAAGCAGCAGGCATTGATGGAATACCGCCAGAGATCTGGAAACATGGAGGCACAGCACTGCACAACAAGCTTCATGACCTCTTTCTCTGCTGCTGGGAGGAAGGAACACTACCAAAAAATCTCCGTGATGCAGTCGTTATCACCCTGTACAAGAACAAAGGAGAGAAGTCTGACTGTTCCAACTATCGGGGAATTACCCTGCTGTCCATTGCTGGGAAAATCCTTGCAAGGCTGCTCCTGAATCGGCTGGTACCTGCCATCGCTGAAGACCAACTCCCAGAGGGCCAGTGTGGCTTCAGAGCAAACAGGAGCACCATCGATATGGTCTTTGTGCTGAGACAGCTACAGGAGAAGTGCCGCGAGCAGAACAAAGGTCTGTACGTAACATTTGTCGACTTAACAAAAGCGTTCGACACTGTGAGCAGGCAAGGCATGTGGCAGATCCTGGAGCGACTTGGCTGTCCCCCAAAGTTCCTCAACATGATTGTCCAGCTACACGAGGACCAGCAAGGCCAGGTCAGACTCAACAATGACCTCTCGGAACCATTCCCTATTCTCAACGGCGTAAAGCAGGGCTGCGTGCTGGCACCGATCCTCTTCACCATCTTTTTTAGCATGATGTTGAAGCAGGCCACAGTGGACCTCGATGATGACGATGCAGTGTACATCAGGTATCGTCTCGATGGCAGCCTGTTCAACCTCAGACGACTGCAGGCCCACACGAAAACCCTAGACCAACTGATTCGTGAGCTGCTTTTTACTGATGATGCTGCCCTCGTTGCACACACAGAGAGAGCCCTGCAGCGCATCACGTCCTGCTTCGCAGATGCTGCCCAGCTCTTTGGACTCGAGGTCAGTCTGAAAAAGACAGAGGCCCTCCATCAGCCGGCACCCAAGACAGTGTATCGCCCTCCTCACATCACCATTGGCGAGTCTGAACTAAAGTCAGTGCACCAGTTTACTTACCTTGGCTGCATTATCACGTCGGACGCCAAGCTGGACAAGGAGCTTGACAGCAGGCTGGCAAAAGCGAACAGCGCTTTCGGGCAACTTTTCAAGCGGGTGTGGCACAATCAACAGCTGAAAACAGGCACCAAGATCAGCGTGTACAGAGCTCGGTGGGCCTGGAGCTGGAGGACCGCTACCACCCCCTGTTACAGCCATTACTAAAGTACTGATAATACGAGCAGTAATTAAACCGTTCTCAATCTCTCAGCCAAAGTTGTGTCTTCATGAAGTATTTTCTGAATAGTTTCTCTAATCCTGTTGACCTGTGTTTTCAGTTTTTCTCTTCCAATACTAATCACTTCTAATCGCCCTGATCTTTCTATCTGCAAATCATTTAATCTGTGTTGTAAAAATGTATTCTGTTTTATTTCTGTGCCATAATTCTCATCAGCTGTAGCTAGTTTTTCTTTTTCTCTTTCTATTTGATTATCAAGCTCACCTAGTTTGGCTACATTATTTACCATCTCACCTCTGATTGTCTGCAGTGATTTATCGAAGCCCATAATCTCCCGCATGGGAAAAGGGGAGTCTTCTATTGTTTTCATAGCCTCATTTATTTGTCCTTCAGTAAATGAAGTTTCGTGTATTACCTTGTTTGCTATTTCTGACAGGCTTTTTACTGCTGCCATTTCAATTTCTTGTCCCGTTGGTAACCTTGTTTGCACGTCATGGATTGATTGATTGATTGTACATTGCTTAACGTCCCGACAGCAACAAGGCTTTCTCAGGACGTGCCTGCACTGCTTGTGAAAAAAAACTAAACAGAACATTGAATGTATGTCGCCAGCCGGTCAAATACATTAAATAAACCTAACACATGGGGCCTAAATAAAGCTAAGACCATTTAGCAACACACATCCAATATCGAGCTACAGGCAGTGCAGACAGTAGGGAGAGTTTTAAAAAGTCAAACACAGGTGAATGAACAAAGGGTAGACAGAAACACATGCCCCAGAATAGAGAGAAAAACCCACCCTGTGGGGCTGACCAGGGTGACCCTGGGAACTAAAAAATACCTAACCCCACCCAAGTCCCCCAGGGCAGACCCGGGTGGGGTGCACGTCATGGAGAGCGCTAACAATTCGAGGTGGTACCGGGGACCCCCCAATTCCAAGGTACCTTGCCAACCCCGAGTTACCACCGACTTCACCTTTAATTGTATTTAAAGCTCTAAACTTAGCAGGGTTGTTTTTATGGGTTAGATACACTTTACCTCCGTCTGTATTTACAAATAAGTGACCTTTATCATATTCAAACTGATTAGGATCTATTACATCTGGGCAGGCACCAACACTATCATAAAATGAGTTTACTTTGCTTTGTGAAAGTTCCTGTTGCAAACTAGAAGTATTTCTTGTAGCAGTCATATCTGTTGTATTATCAAAATCATACATGCCATCCATTTCAAGATCATGATCAAATCCTCCCGCTGCCATTGTTTTTATTAATTTTTTTGATTTTTGCATAATAAAATGACATCGGCCTATGGATCGAAGTTAGACCCAAACAGAAAACTATGTGAACCTCTAGGTGTTAAGGGCTTTAGGGAATCAATTGTTATCACAAACAATCCAAACACTATAGATCAAAATCAAACTCTTACTGTCAAGTTTCCAAACCTAGGGCCCAGTGACGTTATTGTTCCTGGTACTGCACGCCTTGCTTTTAATATTGAACTTTCATCAAATGACGCAAACAGAACACTAGTTGACAACCTAGGTAGAGCAATTATTAAGACTATTAAAGTTAAACTTGAAGGACAGGAAGTGTTTAGTCTGGATGATTGATTGATTGATTGTACATTGCTTAACGTCCCGACAGCAACAAGGCTTTCTCAGGACGTGCCTGCACTGCTTGTGAAAAACAAATAAACAGAACATTGAATGTATGTCGCCAGCCGGTCCAATACGTTAAATAAACCTAACACATATGGGCATAAATAAAGCCAAGACCATTTAGCAACACACATCCAATATCAAGAGCTACAGGCAGTGCAGACAGTAGGGAGAGTTTTAAAAAGGCAAATACAGGTGAATGGTTGATTGATTGATTGTACATTGCTTAACGTCCCGACAGCAACAAGGCTTTCTCAGGACGTGCCTGCACTGCTTGTGAAAAAAAAAAAAAAATAAACAGAACATTGAATGTATGTCGCCAGCCGGTCAAATATATTAAATAAACCTAACACATGGGGCCTAAATAAAGCTAAGACCATTTAGCAACACACATCCAATATCAAGAGCTACAGGCAGTGCAGACAGTAGGGAGAGTTTTAAAAAGGCAAATACAGGTGAATGGACAAAGGGTAGACAGAAACACATGCCCCAGAATAGAGAGAAAAACCCACCCTGTGGGGCTGACCAGGGTGACCCTGGGAACTAAAAAATACCTAACCCCACCCAAGTCCCCCAGGGCAGACCCGGGTGGGGTTACAGGTGAATGGACAAAGGGTAGACAGAAACACATGCCCCAGAATAGAGAGAAAAACCCACCCTGTGGGGCTGACCAGGGTGACCCTGGGAACTAAAAAATACCTAACCCCACCCAAGTCTCCCAGGGCAGACCCGGGTGGGGGTTAGTCTGGATGATGCTGATGTGTTCTACTGCTACAAAGACCTTTGGCTCACACGAGAAGAGAGAAAAGACCATATTTACCAAGGCATGCAGTCAAATAACATTGCCAAACTCAGAATTGATGCACGCGATAAATCAACAACAGTAGTCAAGGACGTTATTGTGGCAGAAACATATGGAACCAGATTTTACACTCCACTTGAATTTGAAATCCTAACAGAACATTTACCTTATTACCAAGGAGCACTGAATGACCGTCTGAGATTTGAACTAACCTTCAATGACTACTCCAAAGTTATAAAATCATCTGATCTCAATGCAACATATAAGATCTCTAAAATTCCTTGCAATATGAAATTGTCACACATGTTCATCTAGCTACTCTAATTCAAAATCAGTACCAGTCAAGACTTCCAATTTATTATGACCGTGTTATCGACACAGTTTGATGCACAAAGACAAAAGTGATCCAATGTGGAACATCAACTTGAACACACCTGCTAGGTCATTAAAAGGTATTCTTATGTTGTTTGTTGTACCAGGAAGTCCATACAAAAGGGATTAAGAAAAATTCTATAATCCAAAGATTACACATTTATTGATTTATCTTGTACAATCGAAGGCCGTCCAAATCATGTCTATGCATCAGGCATGCTACCTTATCAGCACTATGACGAGATTGTAAAATGGTCTGGTGAAAGACTAAGAGAAAAACCAGCAAACATGGCATGCAAAGATCTACATTTGTATGACGTAAGAATCAGACAATACCTGACAAACATGTATGCACTTTGGTTAGACCTGCATAGTACAGACAATGACTACCTACATGGGTCGGGGAAGTGGCGCAGTGGTTAAGGCGTCTGCCTCCAATGCCACAGGTGCGAGGTTCGATACCGGGTTCCGGCGTTGGATTTTTCTCCTCTGGTGTCACCGTCTGGGCAGTGGGCAGATGTTCACATCTGCACGGGACATAGACGACCCCGGCCCCCACGAGTCCCCTACTGCCTTGCAGGCCTGGCCGCTTGGCTGCGAAAAGGCTAAGGGAGGAAACCCCTGACATCAAAGCCCCCGTGTCTCCGGGGAAGGCTTTTGAGCCAGAGACTAAGACAAGGACAGTCTGATATAAAACCTACGACCCGAGGACCTCGATGCCACCGTCCCAGCTTGCTAGGCCATGGCAAACGAACCAAGGGTTTAAAGGGTGGGGCCAGTACTGCGCACACTGCACTCCACCAAAAAGCTCCACCGCGCAGGCTTTAGGAAACGCCCACGGACTATGACACTGAACTTTCCAAGTCCTGTAGTGATGGGCAAGGGGCAAAACGGCAGGTGAAAGATGTCACTGGAAGCAGCAGTCTCAAACCTGCATGCAGGCGGTTCAAGATATTGGTCGCCTGATGTTGACCTGGGGATGACAACGTCACTCGGCACACACTGAACGACCAAGCAGCCTTCTCTAGGGACAGCACTGCTTGCTCCACACGGAGAGGGGCCTAGAAAAGGTGGCCTAACCAAAGCTCATCCCCTCGTAACCCCAGTTGGCTAGCCGCGGTCAACGGGCATCTTCTCATGCGGTCAGAAAACAAGAAAAAACAATGGATCCACTCTCATGACGACCACGACCGGACTCAACATAGCATGCTGGAACATCCGAACCATGCTCGACACAGCAGACAGCGGACGCCCTGAACGTCGCTCCGCCCTCATTGCGGAGGTTAAACATCGACATCGCCGCGCTCAGCGAAGTACGCCTTCCGGACGAAGGCAGCCTCCAAGAACTTGGCGCTGGCTACACCCTCTACTGGTCAGGCAGGCCTGCATCAGAAAGACATCTTCATGGTGAAGACCCCCATTGCGACTAAGTTGGAAAACCTACCAACGGGTCACTCCGACCGCATCATGTCCATGCGCCTCCCACTGAGACACCAGCAATACGTCACCCTTCTCAGTGTGTACTCCCCAACCCTCCTGGCAGAGCCTGCAGAAAAAGACAAGTTCTACTCTGACCTGTGCAGCCTCCTGCAGAGCACTCCTGCAGACGACAAAGTCATCATCCTTGGCGACTTCAACGCCAGAGTGGGCCAAGACTCTGAAGCCTGGAAAGGAGTCCTCGGCAAGCATGGCGTTGGGAACTGCAATGACAATGGTCGCCTACTGTTGGAGCTCTGTGCAGAGCAGCAACTTGTCATCACCAACACTACTTTCCAGCAAAAGGACAGTCGAAAGACCACCTGGATGCATCCTTGCTCCAAGCACTGGCACCTTATCGACTATGTCCTAGTGCGTCAGAGGGACCGCAGTGACGTCCTCCTCACCAGAGTGATGCCCAGCGCAGAGTGCCACACTGACCACCGCCTTGTTCGCTGCAAACTCAGGCTCCGCCTCAAGCTGAAACCCAAGAAAGGGGCCCCCCCCAAGAAAAACCTTGATGTTGCCAGCCTTCAGCGTGACGACAAGAAAGCTGCCCTTCAGGCCGATTTACAGCGCATGTTCAAAGACACAGTTGATCCAGCAGACTCCTCCCCGGAAACACTCTGGGAACAACTGAAAACTGCTATTGTAAAATCCTCTGTGGAAGTCTTGGGCTTTGCTAGAAAGAGGAACAAAGACTGGTTTGACGAAAACGACGTAGAGATCCAGGAACTTCTAGCAAAAAAAAGAGCCGCCCACCAGGCCCAGCCTTCCTGCCCTGTGAAGAAGTCTGCCTTCCGCCTCATCTGCAGCAGTCTCCAGCTCAAGCTTAGAGAGCTCCAGAACGAGTGGTGGTCCAGACTCGCACAGAGGACCCAGCTCTGCGCTGACAACGGTGACTACAGGGGCTTCTACGAAGCACTGAAAGCAGTGTATGGCCCTAGGCACCTGGTACAAAGTCCCCTACGAAGCGCTGATGGACAGGCACTCCTCACAGATAATACCTCCATCTTGAACCGCTGGTCGGAATACTTTCAGGACCTCTTCGGCGCTGAACGCACTGTTCAAGAAACAGTCATCCTCCAAATCCAACACCTTCCACTAAAGGTTGAATTGGACGAACCGCCCACCGCCGAAGAGACCCTCACAGCCATCCACCAGCTCAAGAGTGGCAAAGCAGCAGGCATTGACGGAATCCCGCCAGAGATCTGGAAACATGGAGGCCCAGCACTGCACAACAAGCTCCACGACCTCTTTCTCTGCTGCTGGGAAAAAGGAACACTACCAAAGGATCTCCGTGATGCAGTCATGATCACCCTGTACAAGAACAAAGGAGAGAAGTCTGCCTGCTCTAATTATCGTGGAATTACCCTGCTGTCCATTGCCGGGAAAATTCTCGCAAGGTTGCTCCTGAATCGGCTGGTACCTGCCATCGCTGAAGACCACCTCCCAGAAGGCCAGTGTGGCTACAGAGCCAACAGGAGTACCACCGACATGGTCTTTGTGCTGAGACAGCTTCAGGAGAAGTGCCGCGAGCAGAACAAAGGGCTGTACATAACGTTTGTCGACCTAACAAAAGCGTTTGACACTGTGAGCAGGCAAGGTATGTGGCAGATCCTGGAGCGACTAGGTTGTCCCCCAAAGTTCCTCAACATGATCGTCCAGCTCCACGAGGACCAGCAAGGCCAGGTCAGGTTGCTTTCGAGATCGTGTGATAAACTGTCACTATTAACAGGTAAAAAATAACTCACAGCTTTTGTGTAGCCAGGGCTTCTGTTTTATTGCATCTATGGCACATTAAAACTCAAAAAAACTCAACAATAGGGTTGCTTTCGAGATCGTGTGATAAACTGTCACTATTAACAGGTAAAAAATAACTCACAGCTTTTGTGTAGCCAGGGCTTCTGTTTTAGTGCGTCTATGGCACATTAAAACTCAAAATCACGTACTGAGAATGTAACTAAGGGGTAGTCAGACGCACTAAAATTCAGTGCATATATGCGTCCGAGACACATTATCCTTGCGCCACCGTGCGTACCATAACAGAGGTCGGTGACAGTCATTCTATTTTTAGTGACGAGTTGGTTCGTTTAGCCGCTCGCTCAGTCGCGGCTGTGTTCAGAATCGACCCGACTCCGGGGTCCGTGCGAGTGTAACTGGGCGGGCAAACTATTAGTTTATGTGTGGTGTCAGCTTGTTATTACAAAGTGCGCGCTACATGTTGAACGCGTTACTTGCTGTGACGTCACCATACATACTATTATGGGATACGGCATCGTGCGTTTCACTTTCGATCTTGAATGAAGTTGTAAATGGCAGAGAAAAAGCAAAGGAAGCTGGAATGCATTGTATTCTTCAATCCAGCACCGTCTGATCTTGATAATCGCTAAGAAGAAAGTTGCACTTCGACACCGCCATCTCCATCGACAATACCCAAAATGATACACCTGGGCCGTGTGTGGCACTGCCGCTGCGACACAGTTTTCAGAGTGTGTGGCTGCGCTGCGTGTATTTCCATGGCTAAAGCACGACGACACACGAATGGCATGTGAAACGTGCACTGAGGCAAACTCAAAAAGCAAGTCCAGAAATTTTAACAGAAATAAGTTTGTGAGTTTGTTTTTTTAAATTGTGGTCGATCCATCTTCTGGTACACAGTTATTAGGCAAAAATTAGAGAAACATGTATTTCTGAGTGGTTAAATGGGTTGAAATAAACTTTTATGTACATCAGTTCACACACACACAGTGAGAAAGAGAGAGAGAGTTTAGACAAGTCACACTTTGGTTGTCAATCTGCCGCATTCAGCAGAAAACGCTATATTCTCCGTTACAATACATTATCAAACGATCATACAAATAAATAAATAAATATATGTTTTTCTGTGTGTGAGAGAGCGAGGGAGACAGGATTTTGTGTGATAGCTCACCAGTTAAAGAATCAGTATCATGGAAAGGACACACACACTGTCACAAGACATTTAGAGGAGAGAGCGAAATGAGTTAATTTTTTTTTAATTTAACCCTTTAAACCCTGAGTAAATAAGAAGTCTATATACCCTTCAGCCCTGACTTTATTTGAGAAATTTCTGTTGAATCTGTGTGTGCACTGTAAAATATTTGTAAATAATACTTTACAACAGATATCCCCATAAAGGTATATATATTATATGTACAGATTTGCCATTGGATGGACTACCATTTTATGGATTTGACCACACTGTGTCACGTGTGTCGTAATGCCTGGTGACAAAAATAGTGACAGGTGACAATAAACTTAATGTCTTTCGTGCATGACAGGTCGCTGGTACTTAACATGCATCACTAAATAGGGTGTCTGTTAGTGTGACACATAAGTGTCTATGCATTTCCAGCATGCCGATACAACGTAAGGCCCCTACCTTGTCACCGGATATCAATGTTTACACCTGCCACTGATAAGGTATATCCACGGTCTAGACAACATGTAATAAGCGGCATCGAATGATGATCAGTGTGTCTGTGTTGTGTCTCGTACACGATCGGATGGAAGTACCAGTGTTGTAAAGACTACACATACACGTACTACACATGTGACCAGTGTGTGTCGTTGGTGTCCACAGAGTCACCTAAAGGTGCACCAAGGTGTGGCATAAAAAAAACAACGAAATATCAATTGAATCTCCGAATTCAGCATTAGAATCAAGCTGTAAGTCATTCTGTTGTCAGTGCCTCAAACGGCGATCGCTCCAGCTGACACTGCCAACACGTGGTTATGCTGCCTCACGGTAGGTAGGCACACATGTCCCAATACATCAAAGCTATCTGCTTTTGAAACATGTCTTCAAACACAAAATTGTATCACTCCGAATATCTACACATCCACTCGCCATTCCGACCGTAATTCCCACGCTAGCGCCGCAAAACTGACCGCATACCACAGACAACGTACATGCGTACTATCAGGCCGTGTACTGAGTGTAAACAGGATGTCAGTGTGAAGGGCGAGGTCACCTCACACGCAGCGAGGCTCACGCGTCACTGGGCGCGCGACACGAAATGCCTGACACCGCTGTAGTGGTTTGCCAGGTTCAACGGTATAGGAGGCCGCCAACCGCTACAGCGGTTTGCCGGCTTCAAAGGGTTAAGAAACATACAGATGATGCAGTTTTTCTTAAATAAATCTGCGGACCCTCTATAATGCTCAGATGGGGGTCTGTGTACCCTCTAAAATGTATACCTGGGGGTCTACAGACCCTTTAAACTGTTGTGAAAACGGAAGCCCTGGTATAGACAGACGAGAGATCGTCTCAAATCACAGGTCATTAGTGAACCAATATAATTTTCATACTTAGCATGTAGTCTGATTAGCTCATCAGCAGTGAGGGATTCTATATCTTCTGTTGTATATTGTTTTCCGAGATAAGCTTTTGATTTGCCAGAAACAACTACAGAGAGAAGACACTTTTTTTTAATCTAAGTCTTTATTTTCTACAGCACAGATATCGCTTAGAAGAAGTAATTTGTCTTGATTCATTTTATAATAAAATATAATATTTTTGATGCTATAATTAATTTAACTGTGATCGTTGATAAATTAATTCGCCTGGCTTAAAAAGTCATTGACAGCATTAATTATTTAGGTGGGGTGAGGGATCTGCCTTAATAATCACGGGTTGACAGCTGATAAAAAAAAAAAGTAGCGTCAAATATTTCCGAAATGGAACTAATAAAGTTAGACAATCAAAGAGTTGGTTGTAATGGTGGGAGTTTGTCTGTCTAATTACTGAGTTAATAAGAGTAACCTTTTGATTATGGGAGGGTGGGGTTGGGCTCTCCATCTATCTCTCTCTGCCTGTATGTACACAAACATCAGAGATTCCCGTGTTTACATACATACGCACACACACACACACGCAAGGTGTTTCCCACCAAAAGTACATTTTGCAGCGAAGTTAGCGTTACTAGACATGACATAATTTTTATCTGTACTTTAGTTCTCAGATTTTCAGACCTGCCCGCCTTCGCCATCATGGGCATTCTTTTGAATTTGCTCCACCATGACCCACCCTAAAAAGTCTCTTCTATAACTAGAAGAGACTTTAAAAAGCTTTAGAATTCAAGCAAGAATGGCAAACCCCTTACGGCTCACTTGTATGACTGATCAAAAATTTGATAAAACTAAAATTATATAACAATTTTTCTTAATGGCATTTTCCACATATTTGTCAACCTTTTGTGATCATCCAGATTAATATGCAATGAATGGTCTTACCATCTGGTACTTCTGGACCAAGTTTCAGTCTAAAGTCTAAAACAATATTTGTGAAAAAAATATTTTGTAAAAATATGGCTAGTTTTGACCTATTTCTTTACCTCTTAATTGCGACCCTTGACCTTTGCTAAGAATCATCAAATTATAATAGGTCTTATAATCATGTATCCTTTTACCAAGTTTAGGTTTGAAGTTGAAAATATTGCTTTAGAATAATCAATTTTATCAATTTTTGTAAAAATGCCTTTTCATAAACATTTCTGGGCCACTTGTGGCCCTTGATCTTTGCAGTGTGTCATTCAGATTAATATGCATAGTATTGGTATGCAAATATGCATCGTATAAGTGTGCATAGAAAATTATCACAATCATGTATAATTGTACCACATTTGGTTTTGAAGTTGTAAATAGTATTTGACAAAAAACAACTTTTGTCAAAATGTGGATATTTTTTATCCATTTCTGAACCGCCAGTGACCCTTAAACCTTTGTGAGGTGTCATCCAAATTACCATTCATAGAATTTAAAAAGTCAGGTATTTTTGTACCACCTTTGGGTCTGAAGTTGAAAATAGTATTTGAGAAAAGACAATTTATGTCAAAATATGACTACTTTTGTACCTGTTTCTGGACCCCCTTTGACCTCCGAGAGAGGTCACTGAAATTGATATGTTTAGATAGGTCCACAATGTTCCCGTAGGCCAAGTTTGAAGACTGTGGTGTGAATGGTCTCCAAGAGAATGCCAACATTAAAGTTTACCATGGACGATGGTTTACACAAGGCAGTCAACGGACGTTGGAGGTGTGCATAGGGATGCTGGCTGGTTTGGGGGTGGGGGTGAGGTGGGTGCGTGCACAAGTTGTTGTAGGTGGTACATTGCTTAACGTCTTGACAGCAACAAGACTTTCTCAGGACGTGCCTGCACTGCTTGTGAAAAAAACCTAAACAGAATATTGAATGTATGTCGCCAGCCGGTCTAATACGCTAAATAAACCTAAGACCATTTAGCAACACACATCCAATATCAAGAGCTACAGGCAGCGCAGACAGTAGGGAGAGTTTAAAAAAGGAAAATACAGGTGAATGGACCAAGGGTAGACAGAAACACATGCCCCAGAATAGAGGGGAAAACCCACCCTGTGGGGCTGACCAGGGTGACCCTGGGAACTAAAAAGTAGTTAACCCCACCCAAGTCCCCCAGGGCAGACCCGGGTGAGGGGCGTGCACAAGTGGGTGCTAGCTGGTTTAGGACTAGGAGAGACAGTGGGCTGCTGGTTGATTTGGGGTGTTGCTTGATTAAGGGGTGCACAGGAGGATCTTGGGTATTTGGTTGGAGGTGTAACGCACGCAGACTTGCCCCCAGTCGTACGCACAGACTCTCACGCAACAGATGCATACACCGCCACTGACTCAGACGGGCGCATTCATGCGGTAAAACAAACACACGAGCTCCCTTTCTAAAGTGACTTTTATACAATATACAAGAAAAGAAAGGCTTAAATGACTATCAAACTATATACACTCCTCTGCTAACATCCGAACATCACACACACACAAATCACAATATCCTTGCCAGGCTAGGTTTTAGTTTCACACTGTCTCCAACCTGTCTGATGTTATTGCCTGGTTACGTTGGTCCTTCTCACGTCTAGGCGTGAAAGTCCTTCGTCGTACGCTTCTTCTTGCCGTCCTGTCTGTAACACGGACGTCCTCGTACTCGTACTGTTGCGCAGTTCTCGCTGTGCTCCGGGTATCTTGGTCCCGATCAGACTCACTCTGAGCGAAGAGCTGGAGGGATGACCTCACGTTAGGTCCCACCTGTGACTGACGTCTCGGCGTCTGTTGTTCCACTCTTTACAAGTACTCTGAATATGACAACAAAAGTCCCAACGTAACACTTGCTAAACACACCACATATATGAGAAACGTCACGTAACCTGGCTGATACAAATAACTCACACGTTCATTCACACACCCACACGTGCTTCATAAACTGTCTACTTCCGTAACACCCCCATATCTCTGTCACTATCTTGAAACAAACTATAGCCTAACACTCTTGCTATACACTATACACTGGAAAAGACTATGTTTAACCAACCACGTACTACCTTCATAGCGACTTAAGCATACACACCTTACATTCCTTTAGTCATCCATCTCGGTAAATAACTGTATACAAAAACGCGGGTTAACTCACTGAATTCTAAACCAACATAACTAAACCAAACCGGTCAACCCTATACAAAGCAAATTACTCTTAGCAACGCATACTGTCTTTAACTAATCAACTATCAATACTACATTATAGAAACATACCTGAAATCTAGGCTTCAGAGTCTTGGAATGCGGGCTAAGGTACCTCGCATAACGTCTGTCCAGAATGACAGTCAAGCCCCGCACTAACCAAACTAGACCTCCGACAGACACAGCTTTTGCCTAAAACTCACTAAACAGAACTCACCAAAACTCCGTGCTAACCATGTCTTACAGATTCCACGTGGAGCCTCATGCCACCCGGACTATCGGCACAAACAAACCGTTAACAAAAACCGTACCGTACTAACCCTAATGTATGAGCATAGAGCTTCATCACAGAGGGAAATGGGACATGGGGTGCACAGGGAGGTGCTGGCTGGTTGCGGGGCAAGGGGGTGGGGACACATTTGAAAACTTCAGAAATAACATTGTATTCAACGAAAAAGAATGAATGAGCATTTTACTGAAAATAAACGCCCCTTAACTCAGTGAAAGACATCAGCCTCATAACACGTTCCACTCAGCAAGACATGAAATTGAAAAACATCAGTACAACAGAGGCAAAGTGAGTGAACTAGCATCCTTCCACCGGTGGGCCCAAACTTTCAGAAGTCCAAAATAGTCCCCTGCTGCTTTTAAGGGTTTTAATTTTATTCATCTTTACATTGTCACATAACATCGAAATACAGACATGAGTCCCGACACGAAACTTCTTGCGCATATTTTGGTGAATGTTATAAAGTTTTATACTCATGCTTATATACACATGCAGATGATATGTGTTCATCCTGTTCAAAGATATGCACGAGGTTTTTGTATTCATACCAGCTGGCTGTGTATGAAGGTGTGCATGTGTCCAGACATCACATGTTGCGTGGTTGAAGGTGCTACAACTGTTGGAATTCTATTAAAACTATCGCTGTAATAGGCAATAGACAACTAAGTATTAAAACAGAGATAAATTGACATTCAATTTTTGTGTTTTTACGTTGGTAGACAAAAGCATCTTTCCTTGGCAGCATGCGTTTTCTCAGCACCAATTCCATGTCACACTCTGGCCCCCATTTTCCAAGCATACTTATCGATGAGTTGTTCTCCAGAGTTGGTACCCAAAATATTTAAATCTTGTTGAAAATCAAATTGCATATGATTGTTCAGTTTCTGCATCTAAAAGGACTAGACATCCCTAAAATTTTATACCATCGTAAAACAAGAAAGGCAAAGCCAATTAAGGCTCACATGTATGACCTATGTACATATATGTGTGACCTTTGTGTCAATAAGTAAAGGGTTGGCTTCTGCACCAGCAAAATCCAAGTTTTCTCAAAATGTAAGCATTTTTCACACAACTGTCCACCCCCCATGACCCTTGACCTTTGCGATGAGTCGCCTAAATTAGGATGCATAGAAAGGTCTTATCATCAGCTACATTTGTGCCAAATTTGATTGAAAAATTTGCAAAAATGTTGATATTACCTACAATTTTATCAAACATTTGCCTACCTCTTGTGACCCTTGACCTTTACAAGGGGTCATCCAAATTAGTATGCATAGACAGGTCTTCCCATCAGGTATGTCTGTAGCAAGTTTGGGTTTGAAGTTGTGAATAGTATTTGAGAAACAAGAAAGGCAAAGCCATTATGGCTCACGTGTATGACCGATTTACGTGACCTTTGTGACAAGGGCTGGCTTCTGCAGCAGCAAAATCCATGTTTTCTGAAAATGTAAGCATTTTTCACACATCTGTCAACCCTCATGACCCTTGACCTTTGTGATGAGTCAACTAAATTAGTATGCATAGGAAGGTCTTATTAATCAATCAGCTATCTTTGTACCAAATTTGGTTGAAAAATGTGCAGAAATTTGGTAATGCCTACAATTTTATCAAAATTCAACATTTTACACACATTTGGCAGTCTCTTGTGACCCTTGACCTTTCCAAGGGGTTTTCTAAATTGGGCTTGAAGTTGTGAATAGTACTTGAGAAAAAATATCTTTTGTCAAAATATGGCTATTTTAGACCTATTTCCTGACCTCTTGTGACCCTTTACCTTTCCTAGGGCTCATCCAAATTAATATGCATAGATAGGTCTTACCATCAGGTATCTCTGTACCAAATTTGGGTTTTAAGTTGTGAATAGTATTTAAGAAAAAACATCTTTTGTCAAAATATGGCTATTTTAGATCTATTTCCTGAGCTCTCGTGACCCTTGACCTTTCTGAGGGATCAACCAAATTAGTGTGCGTAGAAAGGTCTTCCCATTAGGCATCGCTATAGCAAGTTTGGGTTTAAAGTTGTAATAGTATTTGAGGAAAAACATCTTTTGTCAAAATATGGCTATTTTGGACCTATTTCCTGAGCCCTTGTGACCCTTGACCTTTCTGAGGGGTCATCCAAATTAGTATGCATAGAAAGGTCTTACCATCATGTATCTTTGTACCAAGTTTGGGTTTGAAGTTGTGAATAGTATTTGAGAAAGATTAAATTATGTCAAAATAAAATATAGCAATTATTTACCTATTTCCTGATCCCCTATGACCTTGACCTTTGTGAGAGGTCACTCAAATTGGTATGTTTAGAAAGGTCTTACCACAAAGTATCCTTGGGCCAAGTTTGAAGAATGTGGCTAGAATAGTCTCCGAGAAAATGCCAGCGTTAAAGTTTACCACAAATGACGGTGGACGGACGACCACTGGCCCAAAACATACTCACTTTTGCTTCACAAGTGAGCCCAATTTTTTTTTTTAATTTGACCTATTTCCTCATCCCGTTGTCTTGAACATTGAGAGAGGTCACTCAAATTGGTATGATTAGAAAGGTCTTGCCACAAAGTATCCCTGGGCCAAGTTTCAAGACTGTAGCTTGAATAGTCTCTGAGAAAATGCCAACATTAAAGTTTACCACAGACGACGGCAGAGAACATGGACTCACTTTTGCTTCACACGTGAGCCAAAAACAAAAATCTTCGCCATTTAGAGAACAAAAAGCGATGCCGTATGCAATCTGTTGTAAACAGCACGTTATACTCTAATTTTTAAAGCAGAGGAATTTGGAACTTGGCGACTTACTCTTATATTTTTACACTCGCAAAGATTATGTACACAATGCACTTACAAATCATTTTAAATCTTCTCGATCACTAAGCATTAGAATGAAGATTGTACATTGCTTAACGTCCCGACAGCAACAAGGCTTTCTCAGGACGTGCCTGCACTGCTTGTGAAAAAAAAACTAAACAGAAAATTGAATGTATGTCGCCAGCCGGTCAAATACATTAAATAAACCTACAACATGGGGCATAAATAAAGCTAAGACCATTTAGCAACACACATCCAATATCAAGAGCTACAGGCAGTGCAGACAGTAGGGAGAGTTTTAAAAAGGCAAATACAGGTGAATGGACAAAGGGTAGACAGAAACACACGCCCCAGAATAGAGAGAAAAACCCACCCTGTGGGGCTGACCAGGGTGACCCTGGGAACTAAAAAATACCTAACCCCACCCAAGTCCCCCAGGGCAGACCCGGGTGGGGGATTAGAATGAAGAAAGCAAACTGCAATTTATATTGTACACAAATAGTTGAATTTTGTCAAGCACCAACTGCAACCCTGCTGATTTTGGCTTCAACCCAGGTTGTAAGTACAGTGGAGTCCAGTTAACACGAACTCGCTTTACACGAAATTCCGGTTAACACGAACCGTTTTTGCATTCCCGGCCGACGGCCTTCTTATTCTGTATTAAAATTTCACTGATAACACGAAATGCTTAACACGAAATTTCGCTTTACACGAAGCTGGTTTCGGTTCCCAACCAGGGCAATTTCACTATTATTCACCTGTTTAACACGAACACAGATTCCATTCACCGAAAACCAATTGACGTGTCGCTCTCGCGCTGTGGAAGTACACATGACAGATCAGAGTGAACTCTAGTCTGTGATTGGCTGAATAGCCTTCAGCTGTTGTAATCTGTCTTCTCATTGGCTAGCATTTCTGTACTGTATTCACGTTGTATCATTCGTGTACCAACACAACCCTTTTACCGATGCGGGATTGTACTTCAGCCTGTGTTGCTTTTACCTGAGGATTGTAACTTAGTATGGATTTTACCTGATGGATTTACATTAAATACTCGAGCTGTACACGTTTCCTTGTGTTTTCCTAGCGAGCTGAAGGTATGCATAGAAAGTACGATAATGTGCACTTTTAACCTGGTACTCATTCACGCACACGTCTTACACATTTTCTCCTTGAGGGCCGTGATCAATTTTCAGGCCATATTGGTTAAGACGAAATATGGTTAACACGAAGTGATTTTCCGTGTCCCCAGAAATTCGTGTTAAGCGGACTCCACTGTAATCCAATCTTCCCGTCTTCAGGGATGTCACTGGCTGTCGGACACCGGACATAGTCCGATTGACTTGGCCTAATGTCTGATGAACAGAAAGATCAGCAGGACAAATGTCCGATTGTTTGTTTCAAAAAGAGGACATGTGTCCGATTGTTTTTCCGTTGATCGCGGACACCGCTAGCGACATTTCTTTCCGAGTAGGCTGGCGCTTTGCGGTAGTCGGCTTTACACTGCGCGAGCGAGTGACGTGTAGTGTGTTATTCCCGGCAACTCCCTCTGATTGGCTGACCCTAAAGTTCAGCTATTTTTAGCGAAAGCGAGACTGCATGAGCGAGGGTCGTGTAGAGTGTGATTCCGTAAACATCGCCTTGGTACAAATGGAAGGGCCTGATCAAGTCAACGGTCAACACCCTTTTGTCTTCAGTGTTGTTGACAAGTGGGCAGCTGACAAGAAAAGGGTTCTGTTTTCAGCTAGGAGGGGTACCACTGTTCAACAGGACTCAGAAAAACCATCCACTTCTCCTGCGTGATCAGCTCATATCAGTTCCACTGAGTCTGAGGGTGTCATTAATTTGATTTTCAAGTCAGTGTAGCAGCCTACTACATGTAGTGAAGTTTCAGATAAATCTAACAAATGTAGCCTATTGACAAGGCCTTTTTAAAGTATTTTCTGCATTAGTTTTCTACATTTGTTCATCATGATTGATTGATTGTACATTGCTTAACGTCCCGACAGCAACAAGGCTTTCTCAGGACGTGCCTGCACTGCTTGTGAAAAAAAATAAACAGAACATTGAATGTATGTCGCCAGCCGGTCAAATACATTAAATAAACCTAACACATGGGGCCTAAATAAAGCTAAGACCATTTAGCAACACACATCCAATATCAAGAGCTACAGGCAGTGCAGACAGTAGGGAGAGTTTTAAAAAGGCAAATACAGGTGAATGGACAAAGGGTAGACAGAAACAAATGCCCCAGAATAGAGAGAAAAACCCACCCTGTGGGGCTGACCAGGGTGACCCTGGGAACTAAAAAATACCTAACCCCACCCAAGTCCCCCAGGGCAGACCCGGGTGGGGTATTTGTTCATCATGTCTATTAGCCACAAAAGTGTGAGAATTTAAATCTTTAACCCATTTGCTACCAGAAACCTGCTGTGGCCCATGCTGGAAGCATGGGCCACAGCAGGTTTCTGGTAGCGAATGGGTTAATGACAACATGAACAAGTAAACAAAAAAAAAAATAGTAACTGGAATGATTTTTTTTTTCTTATACATTTTCTTACAGAAAGCTCATCTCCTTTTGTTATAGCCTTAGGCTTACTAATCATTACATTTCCGTTTAGTCAGTACATGGTCTAATATTTTTATAATGCTATTCTAGTCAGTACATTTCCTTGCACTGTGAATTCCTTGAAGTGCCAAAATGATAGTTTAGTTTGTGAGTTGTGAGCCTGAGCATGAAGAATTTGCTACCTCTGTTACAAGGCCCTGATATGTTTTTCATGCGAATCATCTGCGATGACAGTATTATCTGAATGACATAATAACTTGTTCACTTTTCTTTGCCTTTTTACGTTTATGTCCTTTTCGTCAACAGTCAATAAATATCTCACTCAGCCTGTGTTTATGTGGTTTCTGTTTTACTATCAGTTTTGTCACGCGCGAAATGTCCTATTGTTTTGTTCCAATTCAGGACAAATGTCCTATCCCTCTGCCACCCTCCAGGACATTTGTCCTATAGGTGTCCAGCTCCAGTGACATCCCTGCGTCTTTAAAGCATTTTTATCATTTGGTTGAAATTTGCCCAAGATTATCACAGCTGTGGACCATACCACATTTCTAGGATTTCAGAATCCAAATAACATAATACCTGACAGACCTATTAAATGAGAGATTGTTACGTGATGGAGTTGTAGTCGAAGTATGATAAACACACCAGACACACACGCACGTAGAGTTCTTTTAAATAGACCTCATTCAGCTGCAATCCGTCAACCGTGGCTTAAGGATGTAGACAAAACTGGAGTAACAGTTCCAACAATATTTAATTCAGCGACGCGATATCCTCGCAATAATGCACTCTCAAATGCACAAACTACTGAATACAAAGTCTCTTTTGCTATATCCACACTACGACTCAAAGTTTCTCATACACAGCGTCTCTCGCAATAAACTGCGTATCTCTACAACTGACAAAGCAAGACAATGTACTCACGGGCTTTCCCAGCGCCCTCCTTATATACACTATCAAAATCTAGAATCTTCTACGGAAATCATGAACTCAACCAATCAGAACGAAACGCGCAGCCGAAACTCATTAACATAAACTTTCCAGAAACAATATATCAGTATTATCAGGCTACAAAAACACGGCTGCTCACTTCAGCTCTAAATTCTAGCATATAATAAAGACACATAAAAGTATGGTATCCCTATCTATGATAGCTCAAAAAGGTACGAGAACATTCACCAAACAAAATAAAAGCTCCTCACTACACGCGCACAGGAAAACAAAAAGTAGCGAAAAATGTTGCGATGTCACCTAACCGATGTGACTCTTACGAGGCCACTAGACAGTGCGACCCTTCTACAACGTTCCGGACTAAACTTAACAAAACGAAATCGGCTCTACTCACGAACAAAAGAAAAACTTACTAAAAAAACCCCACGTGAATCGTAACCGTGATAGCTCAAATAAACAACATATCATTACCTACGAATAACACATGTACGCTCTCACAGGATAACACAACCACAATCGTAACAGAGATGTGCATAACTTCACATCAAGTCTGGAATTGCGACACTGTCTTCAGTGTTGCGAGTGTATATACACATCATCATGATTGCAAAATTGTTGGTATTTACCAATCAGGGTATTTACCCGACCACATATAGTAGTGCACCTGCGTGTTTGTGTATGTATGTTTCTCCTGCCTACTCCCTAAGTTCCAGAGAAAGACATGGGTTATATAAAAGACCTGATGCATCTTTTTGAAGATGCAGATGATCGTCTTGTCTTATACCTGCGTATTTCTCTGTGGGCTGGCGATTGGGTGCCTGATAGGTGGGGGCAGGGGATCTAACTGTTTGTCTGTCCAGCGCTGAATCGTTCCCCTTGGTATGCATACAATTCTGCCAGTGAAATTGTTGGTTGTGAAGAGATGACTTCATGTTTTACATTTCTGCTTTAGTCATTATGAGTTCAAATCATCCAACAGTGCATACAAAATATCATAAATTGTTTGCTGATCTGTGCTGTGTACATAACATGACAACAAAGAGAAGAGCTCGAGTTTCTTGCAATGTTCTGAAAACATATTTTTTCGTGGTCTTGACCACTCACTTTGTCACTGAACAAATTTCAGTGACATTTCCACAAGGCCAGTTCTAACTCCGACTCCGAAAAGCCTAATCATTTTGATTCGATGGAATGTGAGCTCGCGCTCTTCTCGGTTTCGGTCCCCTTTATCCAGTAGAGCGGTTTGTTTATAATTGCTGTCAACGCGTCTATTACACTATGGAAGGCAGTCAGTGAACCAGCTCGCGTAGCTTCTTGTATGTAAGGACCAGCATAATGATAGAGGCAGGCAAGAGGCATCATTCTCATGAGCTTTCGCATCTGCGGGCGCCATGAGGATTTATGTTTATTCCAGACTGACAGAAGGTGCGTATCAGTGAGTGTATATAATTCAGTGTGATAGTGGCCCTTTCTACTGATGAGAAAAGGCATAGATCCACAGGAGTCCGTCATGCAAATTACAGGACCGTGACCCATGAGAATCTGTGCCTAAGTTTTGCTTTATCAGTTCACACAATTTTAATTTCCAGGCTGAGTTGGGGAGGGGGAGGGAGATGCGCTTATTGGTTTGCAGTGAGTTTCAGCCGGTTTCTTTTTGTTTTTCAGTAACCGTACATCAATGACCATATTAATGAACACACTTTCCCACCCTCTATCGTTCTGTTAAAGACAGATTCGGGTTCACTACGGAATATACTTGGATCTGCTGAGGCACATATACGGGCAGAAATTTAAAAGCCAGGTTACAAATTAAAAATATATACTAAAATGGGCTTGGATAGGGATATTATTTGGTTGAGGGCTGGGGACAGAACAAGGCTTTAGCGAAGGCTGCTTTCATCGGAACTGCCGTCAGATGGTATGGCAGAAGGTTCTCTGTTCCATCTGATGTGCACAGAGACAAATGAACCTATCAAGAAACATTCATTCCACCGTTACCGAATGCTTTCACGAGGATAAATATATTCTTGTTTTTACATCAGATGGATGGCATTCACTGCCTAGCAATGTTCGCCCATAACCAAAGACAAAACTCCCCAAGAGGCATAGATCTTCATGAGTTCCGCGCAGAGTGCGGGGGCTTGTGAGAAGTTAAATGTACTGTATATATCTTGGTGGCTAGTGTTGCTTCTATGCTGCTATGTTTACGCAGCCGGGATGAAATCGCGACCACCGAGCCCAAAACAAAACACCCATGGCTGTCAACACATGCGATTCGACGACCGTCCCGGCACTGCGGCATAGAATAGCCGTAGGATAGCGCGATGCTCATGCTTCCTTTAGGTTCACGGCAGTGCAAACTTGAGTTTGGAGACTAACTGAAGGCATTTCTTTCTGAAACAGTTTAGTATTCTGCGTGAAATACTGAGATTTGGGGGAAAGCATGTTCATGTCGTAACTTCACTACACAGTACAAGCCTGGCATTGCAGCATTGTCTTCAGTGTTCTGAGTTTATCTACACATCATCATGATATTATTTATTTATTGAGGAGATGACTTCATGTTTTTACATTACTGCATTAGTGACAGACCATTTGCTCAGGATTATTGCATGTTTTGCGACATGTAAAATGTATTTAAATTATGTGTATGTGCTGGAAGCCCCAGAAGGGCATATGTGTATGTGCTGGAAGCCGACGAGGGGGTGGCATAGCAGTACTGGTTAGGAAGTCATTAGAAAGCTGCACCGATTTCAAACGCTTGCCCTTTAACTCTTTTGAAGCTGTTGAAGTTAGTATCATCAGTGACATCTCAGTTACTTTGACTGTAGTATACCGACCGCCTCGTAGCAGACAAAATAAACTAACCACTAGCGAATTTTTCAGTGAATTCCAAGATTATGTGGACAGTGCCTCCAGCAGCAGACACGAATTAGTTATGGTTGGAGACTTTAATTTTCATTTTGAAGTTCCATCTGATCCTGATGCACTTCGTCTGCGTTCACTTCTGTCTGACCGTAGCTTGCGTCAGCATGTGCAGGGGCCGACTCACAGACGTGGTCACACCTTGGACCTTCTAATCACAGGGGAGAGCTCCTCTCTTGTTCAGGACGTTCAGGTGTGTGATTCGCTGTTGTCGGATCATGCAAGTGTTTTCTTTCATGTGCTTGCGTCTCGGCCTCGTTCCACAAAACGCTTGATCACTTCCAGAAACATTCGTCGCATTGACATTGATGTTTTCAGCTCCGATGTAAAGGTGGCTTGTGACGGTGTATTGACAGACTGCACAGTACATGAACTGCTGGACACTTACAACTGTACACTCTCTGACATTCTCAACAAGCATGCGCCACTCACCACCAGACGCGTAACCTCACGTCCCCCGGCCCCTTGGCTAACGAAAGAGCTGAAAGATGCCAAGCGCGAGCTTCGAAGCACTGAGAGACTGTGGAGGTGTAGTGGTCTTACAGTACATAGAGAAATGTTTGTGAAGCAGCGTGCTGCACTCAAGTCCTCACAGCGTGCAGCTAAAAAAGACTTTGTTTGTGCCAAACTTGAAGACTGCATATCTAGTCGTCAGCTGTTTGGCCTTACAAATGAACTTCTTGGAAAGAAAAATGAACCTATACTCCCGAATACCATTCCTATGAATGATTTACCTGATAAGTTTTGTCAGTATTTTGATTCTAAGATAAGCACGATCCGTCAGGAACTGGACAACTGTTCTGATGCTGTGTCCTAATATGATGGGCCTGTGTTACATGCGTTCACCGCTGTCACAGAGGAGACTGTAAAGAAACTAATTATCTCCTCACCCACCAAATCTTGTTCCCTTGACCCCATTCCCACCTCTATTCTATACTCAAGCTATGCCCTGATGAGCTTGTCAGTGTGATAACCAGAATTATTAACTTGTCTCTGGAATCAGGGTCTGTGCCTCGGCATTTTAAGCAAGCTGTGGTAATTCCATTGTTGAAGAAGGCAGGGATGGATGCAAACTTGCTGAAAAATTCATTTTTCTCTAAAAGGTATTTTTTCGAAAAATACTTACCGATGACATGACTTTGTGGAAATGTCTACTACTAGCTCAATTTTAGCCTACTTACCCGTTGTGTGCCTACACAACCCGCTAGGCACTCGGGGAACCCCAGAGGGGCCGAGAGTTATCTCCCGCTCCTTCCTTACCAGTTCCTGTCACGAGACCAACCAGTCAGATACTTCGCTCGAAAGCGGCAAGCGGGGCAGGTGGGAGGGCCATCCGAGTCATGTCATCGGTAAGTATTTTTCGAAAAAATACCTTTTAGAGAAAAATGAATTTGTTTCCTCAAAAACATTACCGATGACATGACTTTGTGGAAGAATTGCGATGAGGCGGAGGGTGCCGCATGACAACTCCCTAGGAGGGAACAGAGCCGTCCTCCCAGTCGCAAACTCCCGACAATTTTAGCGAAGTGCGTACCAACGGCGCCGGTGGCGCCGGGAGGGAGTGTTGCGCCGCGGCGATGTCCCCCACCATTACGAGATTCTCTCGCTGGCCCGCCAGGTCCCTGAGGTAGAAGCGGGCGAATACAGATTCAGTCTTCCCGTCCAAGGTAGCCACGATGTCCGTGACAGCGCATTTTCTAACAAACGTGGCGCTCGTGGCCATGGCTCGTACCTCGTGTGCGCATATGTGCAGCCTCTTCGCTCCCTGCAGGGAGATATCTTGATAGGCGGAGCAAATGACTCAGGGAGCCAGGAAGAGAACGTCTGGGCCGTTATGTCATTCCGCCGGTCTCAGAGGTAGGGAGAGGCGTGCACGCCCTCTGCGGAAGGCTTTAGATCGTCGCAGAGCAGTCAAAGGTGCGCACGGGATCCTGTTACCTGGTCTCCTGTGACAGGGGTTTGTTTCATAGCGGCCGTAAGGTGAAACCTGCGGCGCGGTCAGAGGAGACCTGTTTGGCAAGGAAGGCCGGGGCAGCGAGAAGTAGCACGGACCCGTCCGCTCAGAACTGTAAGCAGATAGGACGCGCCTAAGCGCGTGTAGCTCGCTCCCCCGTGAGGTGGTAGCCCGGGCCAGCAGGAAGCACGTGTAGCGTGTCACATCTGCGAATGGGCCGCTGTAAGGGTTCGAATCGGGCAGAATTCAACCACGTTAGCACCCAGGGTAGGTCCCAGCGGGGGAGGAGCGAGCGGTAGGCCGGGCGCCGGCTGCCGAAGTGTCCCATAAGGTCGGCGAGGTCTGTGCAGGCGCCCGGGTCTGGGTGTCCGCGGTGTCAACTTGTAAGCGAGCCTGGACAGGTGACCCCTCACCGTGAAGGGGCTAGGTCTAGGTCTCAGCCGAGCCCGATAGAGCTCCGCCAGCTGCGGATACGACAAATCCGTGAGGTTCAGGCTGTGATCGGGGCATCAGGAAAACGGGACTCGCCATGTCCCACGTAGACTCGAATGGCCGAAGGTCTGGGGGCCGCAGCGATCGCCTCCACCGCTGTACCCGAGTAGCCTCTAGCACCGAGGGCTTGCCGCACAACCTCCAGTCGTGAAGGATGAGCCGCTCCGGGCAGGGAGGAACAGCGGCTGGCGCAGTGGCTTGAGCATGGAGCGAGGAGTGGGAAGGCGCATGGGGGGGGGCCCGTGGCGAGGCTGAGAAGGCCGGTGTTCCTGTGGCGGATCCAGGCGAACGGAGCGACTAACAGGAGGGCCGCCGGGCAGCGCCGAAGGTTGAGGAGGACTTTGGGTACGAGGACCGTCGAGGAAAGGCGGAGGCCGCCAGGACGTCCCAGGGAATGGAGCGCGCATCGACCGCCCAAGCCCAGGGATCGGGAACCGGGGCGACGAAGTGGGGAAGCCGAAGGTTCCACCTTGTGGCGAACCAGTCGACCTGGGGAGACTCCTAACGGGCGCGGGTCCACTGATAGATGTCCTGCCGAAGGGTCCAATCCGCATGCAAGAGCTGGCCGCGGCGGGACAGCGAGTCGGTCCAGACGTACAACTGTCCGGGAATGTGTCGGGCTCGCCAAGAAGGTCCGGTCCTCGCACCAACCCCAGCTCTGGTAGAGAAGCATACCAAGCTCGAGAGAGCGTGTGCCACCTTGTAACTGGAAGTAATCCACCAAAGGTGTGTTGTCAGAGAGGGCGAGCAGCTCCTGGTTTCTGAGGAGGTCATCCCAGCAATGAAGGGCTTGTCAACGGCCTGCATCACTGGCCGGACGATGAGATAGTGCGTTAATCCGAGGGCCGAGGGCCGGAAGTCAAGGGGAACCGCGGCAGGAGATGAGCATCCCACCCAGAGAGGCTCGCGTCGAACCCAGAGAGTACTGGGGCGGAGAAGATGCCCGGGGAACTGCCGAAGCCAGCCAAGCGGCGTCGGTCCACCGACGAAGGCGAGGCGACAGAATCTGGGGCACCGGCGCCATCGTCGATACGTCGCCGGAAGCCGGGCGCCCAAGGAGTAGGAGATGCAGCAGCAACGGCTGGGCGTAGAGACGACCTAGGGAAGGAGTGAGATCAGACTTGCCCTCGTTTACTAGGAAGCCCCAAGTGCGTCAGGAGGTGCAGTAGCGCGTCCTTGTCTGTCGCGAGAGAGCTCTCGGACTGGCGGCGAAGGAAGAGGTCGTCTGGGTAGATCGACGTCGGACTGGAGGAGGACTGTCGGGCCTTGGCGACTAAGGAGTCCATCGGCCCGGTGAACCGCCAGGGCAGAGGTTGAGACCGAACAGGAGCGCGGGAAACTGGGGAAGACGCCGTCAATCGCGACCAGCGAACTTCCTGGGGGCCTGGAGCATCGAGACAGCAGGTACACATCGGAAAGGTCCAAGCCGCCTGCGCAGTCTAAGGCTGGACCGCTGCTTTCAGGGCTCTGGCAGTCTCCGTCCGGAAGGAGGGCCGAAATCTGTACAGGCCGAGAGAAGAAACCTGACGCCACTTCCTCCAGCTTCGGAACGAAAAATCGGCGGCTGTAGAAGGTTGGCGAGTCTGAGAATCGGAAAACCTCCGTGGCAACTTACCTGAGGGAGGAGACACCTCCCGCCGCGCGGAGGCCTCAGCGAAACACGGGGCACATGAGACCTCGAGGGAAAAGGACGGCCAAGACGGGGTCAGGGCACAGTCGGCGGAGGCAGCGAAGCGTAGACCGACGCGAGGTAGGCGGCGCGGTAGGCGACTCCGCTAAGAAGAGCCGATCAACCCGGAGGCGTGATAGAAGGATGCCAGGCGTCTTCCACACGACGAACCAGGGCTTGAGTGAGCAGCTCCAGGAACCCAGCGCAGGCTAAGGTGTTCCGCACCAGGGACGCAGTCATATCCAGGCCACGAGGGGGGGAACGGGGAAGAAGAGCGGAGCCGCCAGCTTGCGACACGGCAGGGGGGTCCATCGCAGGAAGAGAGATGGAGGAAGCCTGGGAATGGCCGGCATACCAGTCCTGACGGAAGGCGATGTCCAGGCCAGCCGGCCAGCGACGAACGGAGAAGAACACCGGCTCTCGAGACGCGGGAAGTTGCAGGTGCGCTGAGAAGGCATCTCGCAGCTCCTCAAATCCAGGCAGCTGGGGAAGCGACTTGAACCTCTTAACTTGACGCTCGGCATCCACCAAAGCAGAGACCTTCCTCTTCAGGGGGGGAGAGGCTGGGCAGGAGTCCGCTGGCAGAGTGGCCGCGATGATCCTGGCGGCTTCATCCAAAGCTAAGAGGGTCTCCGCACGGGACGACGACGGAAGGGTCGAGGGGACATCAACACCAACGTCGGCGGGCGAAAGGGAGCGACCATCCTCCCCCAACAGGGCTGAGACGGAGTCTTCAGGCAGCAAACTGATGGCTTCTTCGTCCAGGGGGCGGCGAGAAGGCGGGCGAGGCACCGAGGAAGGCCGAAGCTTGGGCGGGGACGCATGTCGAACCTCGCGGGAAGCCCGGGAACGAGCCGGCAGCGACGACGGAGGCGGGGATCGCCGAGGCGAACGCGAGAAGAAGCGAGGAGGGGTCCTGTCCGGTGCGCAGGAACGACGTCTGGACGAATGATGGCGGACAACCGAAGAGGGGCGCCGACCACAGGAAGAGGGCCGATGATGGCGGCAACGCGGCGAACGCATCGAACGGTGCGAGGGCGAGCGCGAACGCGCACGCGACGAGGAGTGGCGGTGGGAGCGGCGACGATCCCGGCGGGGGGAATGATCCTTCCGGCGGCGCTCGCGGGCGAGCGCGAGTGTCTAGAACTGACGGTGGAACGGGATGAGTCAGGGGCGCGACTGTGTCGCGTAGGTTGAGGCTGAGGTCTCTCCTGGCCGGACTCAGTGAGAAGGGCTCTATGCCGGCGTACAGATCCTCCGGAAGGATCAGCGGGCTTATCGTGGAGAGAGAGAGAGGAGGAAGGCCAGTCAACGTGGGACGGCTCGTGGCGGACTGCTGCAGGCTGGGCTCAGTGAGGCGGGCGCTCTGCCGGTAAACAGACCCTCCGGAAGGGTCAGCGGGCGTGGCAGCAGTGGCAGTCCTCTGATCAGCCAGCAAGTGAACTGAAAGTGGAACGGTGGGAGTCGGGGCGCGACTGTGTCGCGCAAGCTAAAGCTGACGCCTCTCTTGGCCAGACTCCGAGAGCAGGGCGCTATGCCGGCGTTCAGATCCTCCGGAAGGATCAGCGGCTTGTGGTGAGAGACGGGTGAGGAAGGCCAGTCAACGTGGGACGGCTCAGGGCAGACTGCTGCAGGCCGGGCTCAGTGAGGCGGGCGCTCTGCCGGCAAACAGACTCTCCGGAAGGGTCAGCGGGCGTGGCAGCAGTGGCGGTCCTCTGGTCAGCCAGCAACACCGAGTCCCAACAGGAATCCTTTCCGTGAGGCCAGGGCGGGAAAGGGCGGCCAGCACCGTAAGGGCTGCAGAAGAATCAATCGGAGCCGGAAGTGAGGAAGCAGGCAGGGGCCGCTCTCGTCGGTACAGGCTCCAGAGGTCCGACCAAACATCTCCGGCCAGGTCGCACAGACATCACAAAGGTGGTCCGGGTAGCAGCCCACACAAAGTAGGCAGACCGCATGGTCATCCGTCGGCACTGGAAGTTTCCCCATAGGGAGCACATAAGCATTTGGGTTCTGTAACAGACAAAGGGCATAGCAAGGTCGCAAACACAGGCAAGAGGGCGCCGAGCCCTCCTTTGTGATATCATTGTTTCCATCTCACCAGCCCTACCGGGCATTCTGTTTTCAATTAGTGGGAATGGCATTTTTATCATATGCCCTTGATTATGCGTGCTGTGTACATGAAGGCGAGACAGGCAAACATAAGCCGAGTCTGTAGAAATTGACTAGATGGAATGAGGAAAGTCCATATCCCATTCCTGCCCCCCAGGGGATACGAACCTGGGATCTTACGACTGCCAGCACAGTGTCTCATCCACTAAGCTACCTCCCCCTGTCCACCAAGGTACCCCAGGCGCCGTGACCGCCGGCCCGTGAAACAGTGGTTATACTCTCCAAGGGCTAAAGGGCCTTTAAGCTGGACGAACGGAACATGAGTGCCGCCAGGCCCTACGAAAACCAGCGTCTGAAAGGCAAAGTCTACTCGTAAGCTAACGAGGCATAACCAGGAGAGAGAAGGCGACGTCCCGCTAGGAGAGTCGCAAGAAGGCTGTGCAAGGCACGGAAATTATCTCAATAGTTGGTGCCCTTATGTCGTAACCACAACGAAAGACGAGTCCCACGGCAGCCGGCTCTCGACCCGAGGGCCGGCTGTGGGTAGCTACCGTTACCTTACCTCCAAGCCGAAGCGGGAACGGGGGAAAGGGTAGCCATACAGCAGTCACAGCACAGAGGAGAGCCGAGGGAACCCGGAACGGCGCCAAGGAAGAAGCAGGCAGCGCTAGAAGGCGGCAGGCACGGAAGAGAAGTCGAAACGAGCGTAGGCAAGACGAAGACCGGTCGAGGCACAGCGGAGCAAGCCCGACACGTCTTCTCGGCACGAGCGAAGTAGCAAGACTGGTTGGTCTCGTGACAGGAACTGGTAAGGAAGGAGCGGGAGATAACTCTCGGCCCCTCTGGGGTTCCCCGAGTGCCTAGCGGGTTGTGTAGGCACACAACGGGTAAGTAGGCTAAAATTGAGCTAGTAGTAGACATTTCCACAAAGTCATGTCATCGGTAATGTTTTTGAGGAAACAAATTATAGACCAGTGTCTAATCTTCCCTTTCTTTCCAAGATTCTGGAGAAAGTTGTGCTGAGTCAGCTCATGTCACATCTCAGTAGTAATGATGTACTTGAACTGTATCAGTCTGCATATCGAAGAAATCACAGTACTGAGACAGCATTGCTTCACATTACCAATAGCCTGCTTACACATGCTGACGTCGGATATGTCTCTTTGCTATCATTATTAGACCTGTCTGCGGCGTTTGACACGCTGGATCATGGGATTCTTTTAGAAAGCCTACGCGTGTCTTTTGGTATTTCCGGTCCAGCGCTGTCATGGCTCAGGTCTTACCTTTCTGAAAGATATCAGTCTGTATGTGTGAATGGGATCATGTCTCAGCCTGTGCTTTTGAAGCATGGTGTCCCACAGGGGTCAGTTTTGGGTCCTCTGCTGTTCTCTCTGTACACTAAACCAGTTTCCCGAATCATCAGCCAGAATAGCTGTGAGTACCACAAGTATGCTGATGACACTCAGGTCTCTAAGTCTGACCATCCTGGTAAACTGCAGACCATTGTCTCCGATGTGGAGAAGTGTATAGTTGAAGTCAAAGACTGGATGACTTGCAACAGACTCAAGTTAAATGATGACAAAACAGAGAGCATGCTTGTTGGTACTCGAGCTAGAACATCCGCCTCCAGCAGTGATCATATTTCCATAGGTGGCCAAGACATTTCTTTCAAATCCGATGTAAAAAATCTGGGTGTATTCCTGGATTCAAGTTTATCGATGGAAAAACAGGTTAGCCATCTTTGCCGCACTGCCTACCTGGAGCTCCGCAGAATAGGCATGATCAGACGCTTTTTGACAGAAAAGGCTACTGCCCAGCTCGCATGCTCTAGCATTCTGACCCGTCTAGATTACTGTAATTCCCTCCTTGCTGGTATCTCATCTGATCAACTCACTCGCATTCAGCATATTTCAGGTGGGTTTCATGGTCAAGACCTCCATTGCGACTAAGCTGGAAAACCTACCAACGGGTCACTCAGACCGCATCATGTTCATGCGTGTAGACAAAACTGGAGTAACAGTTCCAACAATATTTAATTCAGCGATGCGATATCCACACAATAATGCACTTTCAAATGCACAAACTACTGAATACAAAGTCTCTTCTGCGATGTCCTCACTACGACTCAAAGTTTCTCATACACAGCGTCTCTAGCAATAAACTGCGTATCTCTACAACTGACAAAGCAAGACAATGTACTAACGGGCTTTCTCAGCGCCCTCCTTATATACACTATCAAAATCTAGAATCTTCTAGAAAAATCATGAACTCAATCAGAACGGAACACGCAGCCGAAACTCATTAACATAAACTTTCCAGAAACAATATAACAGGCTACAAAAACACGGCTGCTCACTTCAGCTCTAAATTCTAGCATATAATAAAGACACATAAAAGTATGGTATCCCTATCTATGATAGCTCAAAAAGTACGAGAACATTCCCAAAACAAAACAAAGGCTGCTCGATACACGCACACAGGAAAACAAGTAGCGAAAATGTAGCGATGTCAGATGTCAACTAACCAACGTGACACTTACGAGGCCACTAGACAGTGCGACCCTTCTACAACGCACCGGACTAAACACAACAAAACGAAAACGGCTCTACTCACGAACAAAAGAAAATCTTACTAAAAAGGCACAAAATCATAACCGTGATAGCTCAAATAAACAACATATCGTTACCTACGAATAACACATGTATGCTCTCACAGGATAACACAACCACAATCGTAACATTACCCCCCCCCCCCCCCTCTTAAGAATGAAATTTCACAAAAATTTCTTCTCAAATTTCCAAAATACGGTTGTGGCTGTGTAAACCTACACAAAACCCTAAATAAATATAACTACACATCAAAAATTGAATTAAAAAAAGAACGTTTCACAGTACCTGTAAACAGTCCTGAGCATCGAAATGTTTCATACAAAATGTTCTGGACACAGAAATGTTCATTTAAACTGCTCTGCTCAGGTAATCTGCTCCAAAGTTCTGCGAATCCTTAAGTTAAACTAAAAATAATGTCAAAGTTAGTTTCAGGAACATCACCAAATCATAAGTTACAGTTCACAAGTCAAAAGTCACTGGTCCTGGGTCGAACACCGTGGGCTCAGGAAAAGTGTCACAGTTCATACACACCAAATTGGATCTCTCTTGTTCCTTCGCGATAACAACTGGCGATCTGGCATCCCTGTCGACTCTCAGGTCCGGCGTCTCTCGAACATTCTTTCTCGGTCCTTTACTCGTGTAGCGAAACATACGACACGACTCATCGCGAACGGGATTGTCGGATGTTAGATTAACCTCGGGCTGGTTGGTGTCTGTTGTCCCTGGGTCAGGTGTAAACCGATGCTCGAACTCTTGAGTCAGGACGCGCAGTTCTTCACGTTGAGTCTGGGTCAGATTCTGACCGAACTGGATATCTTCTACATTCTCCTTGTGTCGGAGTTCATTAAGGTCAAACAGGTTCTCGTCGTCTAGTCTTTCGTCATCAGCAAGACGCACCGATTCCACCAATTTTGGTTTGTCTTGACCTCTCTGTAGCTTCACCAGCCTTTCTTTATTCACGACTGCTGCTTCCGTGTTGTCCGCCACTTTTAGAGGGATGGTCTGGTGACTCTTCTTTGCTTGACTTCTCGTGGTAACAGAACATATTTCAGGTCTCCACTCTGGATCTGGATCGTCTGCGTTTCTGGCACCATCAATGTTTCCGATGAGATCGTAGACTGGTGTCTTCACGCACAACGCCTTCACCTCTCCTGTCAAGTATGGGGTGTCGACACTGACTTTGGCAAGGTGGATAATCCTTACAGTTCCGTCAGCCAAAATGAGGGTGGTCCACTCCTGTAGCTTCTGGTCTTCAGCTACTAGGTCCTCTCTCACGATGATGCAGCTACAACCAGTGTCTCTCAACACTCTCATTGGTGTGTCGCCGACGAATCCTGACACCACCGACATGTTCGGCACTTCATTCTCAGGCAGCGCGATGTTTGAGACTGGTAAAAATGTAGTCCCATCTCCTACTGGGATGCGTCCATTCTTTCTGAAAGATTCGATCAGTTCTGGTGTCGCTCGCTTTTCTCTAGATTCAAAGTCATTGGCTAATACAGCGGCAGCTCTGTGTTGAGACGTGGTACTGCTTCTGCCTGCTATCCCACGATCTTGGTTGGATCTTCTGATGTTGTCGCCTCGGGGAATGTCTTTAGAAGGACACCGTATCGCTTTGTGACCTTTCTTTCCACAGAGAAAACATGTCAGGTTCTCCACCGGCTTGTATCTCGGGGTGTCTCTGACATTCTGGATTTCCTCTGCTGGTGTAGACCCACGCTGTGGCTTACTGGACCCGAACTTCATGTTGTGAGCGTCAAGGTATCTTTGAGCGAAGTCGGCCAGGGCCTTTAGTGACTGGTCTTTTTGCTCTCTGAGGTGGGCGGCCAGGTCCTTAGAACATGCGCTGAAAACTTGTTCTTTGATGATGAGGTCGCATAGGTCTTGATACTCTCTGTTTAGGCCAGCCAGCTCTATCCATTTCTCCAGGTAGCTTCTGATTCTCTCAATGAATAGGCCGGGTGTTTCTCCTTCTTCAGGCTTGCAGTTCCGAAATCGTCGCTTGTAACCCTCTTCAGTGAAGTCGTACTGTCTCAACAGGGCGGCTTTCAACTGAGTATAATCTTCGGCTTCTTCTCTTGGTAAGCGGGTGTAAAATTCAAGCGCTTTGCCAGTTAGAAGTGCGCTCAGTTTAATAGCCCAAGTCTCTTGTTTCCAAGTGTTGCTATTTGCGAAGCGCTCGAATCGCTCTAGATAAGCGTCCATCTTATCTGAATTTTCAATGAAAGGTGGAAGTTTTGGCGCGCGGGCTGTTTGTTCTCTGCTCGCTAATGCTGTTGCTTCATTAGTTCTCTGGCTCTGTGCCTCTATCTCCATCTGCTTTAGATGAATTTCGTGTTGACGCTGCCTCTCCGCCTCTTCTCTCTCCTCTTCTCGTTGTTTCTCTGCCTCTTCTGCTTGGATTTCGAGTCTCCTGATTTCACGTTCTTTGGCTCTTTCTTCTCTTTCCAGTCTCTCCTTTTCTTCTTTCTCTCATCTCTTTTCTTCTTTCTCTTCTCTCTCCTTTACAAACTCGAGGAGTTGAGCTCCTTCGAGTCCACATTCCTTTCCAATTTTCAGGAATATCTCCATCTCCGATGTCGCCATCTCTGCTTTTCACTGCTGGCTGTTTTCTCCTGCTACCCTTTCCACTGAACCAACTGAAGAGGTCTCGTCGGGGTCGCCAAAATGTTACGTGGTGGAGTTGTAGTCGAAGTATGATAAACACACTAGACACACACGCACGTAGAGTTCTTTTAAATAGACCTCATTCAGCTGCAATCCGTCAACCGTGGCTTAAGGATGTAGACAAAACTGGAGTAACAGTTCCAACAATATTTAATTCAGCGATGCGATATCCACACAATAATGCACTTTCAAATGCACAAACTACTGAATACAAAGTCTCTTCTGCGATGTCCTCACTACGACTCAAAGTTTCTCATACACAGCGTCTCTAGCAATAAACTGCGTATCTCTACAACTGACAAAGCAAGACAATGTACTAACGGGCTTTCCCAGCGCCCTCCTTATATACACTATCAAAATCTAGAATCTTCTACAGAAATCATGAACTCAACCAATCAGAACGGAACGCGCAGCCGAAACTCATTAACATAAACTTTCCAGAAACAATATAACAGGCTACAAAAACACGGCTGCTCACTTCAGCTCTAAATTCTAGCATATAATAAAGACACATAAAAGTATGGTATCCCTATCTATGATAGCTCAAAAAGTACGAGAACATTCCCAAAACAAAACAAAGGCTGCTCGATACACGCGCACAGGAAAACAAGTAGCGAAAATGTAGCGATGTCAGATGTTAACTAACCGACGTGACACTTACGAGGCCACTAGACAGTGCGACCCTTCTACAACGCACCGGACTAAACACAACAAAACAAAAACGGCTCTACTCACGAACAAAAGAAAATCTTACTAAAAAGGCACGAAATCATAACCGTGATAGCTCAAATAAACAACATATCGTTACCTATGAATAACACATGTACGCTCTCACAGGATAACACAACCACAATCGTAACAATGCACCTCCCACTGAGACACCAGCAACACGTCACCCTTCTCAGTGTGTACTCCCCAACCCTCCTGGCAGAGCCTGCTGAAAAGGACAAGTTTTACACTGACCTGTGCAGCCTCATACAGAGCACCCCTGCAGACGACAAAGTCATCATCTTTGGCGACTTCAATGCCAGAGTGGGCCAGGACTATGAAGCCTGGAAAGGAGTCCTCGGCAAGCATGGCGTCGGGAACTGCAATGACAATGGCCGCCTACTGTTGGAGTTCTGTGCAGAGCAGCAACTGGTCATCACCAACACTACTTTTCAGCAAAAGGACAGTCGAAAGACCACCTGGATGCATCCTCGCTCCAAACACTGGCACCTAATCGACTATGTCCTAGTGCGTCAGAGGGACCGCAGTGATGTCCTCCTCACCAGAGTGATGCCCAGCGCAGAGTGCCACACTGACCACCGCCTTTTCCGCTGCAAACTCAGGCTCCACGTCAAGCCAAAACCCAAGAAATGGGGGCCCCCCAAGAAAAAGCTTGATGTTGCCAGCCTTCAGCGTGACGACGTGAAAGCTGCCTTTCAGACAGATTTACAGCGCAGGCTCAAAGACACAGCGGACCCAGCAGACTCCTCCCCTGAAACACTCTGGGAACAACTGAAAACAGCTATTGCAAAATCCTCTGCAGTCTTGGGTTTCGCTAGAAAGAAGAACAAAGACTGGTTTGACGAAAACGATGTTGAGATCCAGGAACACCTAGCAAAATAAAAAGCCGCCCATCAGGCCCACCTAGCCCAGCCTTCCTGCCCTGTGAAGAAGTCTGCCTTCCGCCTCGTCTGCAGCAGTCTCCAGCGCAAGCTCAGAGATCTCCAGAATGAGTGGTGGACCAGACTTGCACAGAGGACCCAGCTTTGCGCTGACAATGGTGACTACAGGGGCTTCTACGAAGCACTGAAAGCAGTGTATGGCCCCAGGCACCTGGTACAAAGTCCCCTGCGAAGCGCGAATGGCCAGGCACTCCTCACAGATAATACCTCCATCTTGAACCGCTGGTCGGAGTACTTTCAGAGCCTCTTCAGCGCTGAGCGCACAGTTCAAGAAGCAGTCGTCCTACAAATCCCACAACTCCCAGTAAAGGTTGAATTGGACAAAACGCCCACCGCTGAAGAGACCCTCACAGCCATCCACCAGCTCAAGAGTGGCAAAGCAGCAGGCATTGATGGAATACCGCCAGAGATCTGGAAACATGGAGGCACAGCACTGCACAACAAGCTCCATGACCTCTTTCTCTGCTGCTGGGAGGAAGGAACACTACCAAAGGATCTCCGTGATGCTGTCGTTATCACCCTGTACGCTGCGAGAAGTCTGACTGTTCCAAATCACCCTGCTGTCCATTGCTGGGAAAATTCTTGCAAGGTTGCTCCTGAATCGGCTGGTACCTGCCATCGCTGAAGACCACCTCCCAGAGGGCCAGTGTGGCTTCAGAGCAAACAGGAGCACCATCGATACGGTCTTTGTGCTGAGACAGCTTCAGGAGAAGTGCCGCGAGCAGAACAAAGGGCTGTACGTAACGTTTGTCAACCTAACAAAAGCGTTCGACACTGTGAGCAGGCAAGGCATGTGGCAGATCCTGGAGCGACTAGGCTGTCCCCCAAAGTTCCTCAGCATGATTGTCCAGCTACACGAGGACCAGCAAGGTCAAGTCAACAATGACCTCTCAGAACCATTCCCTATTCTCAACGGCGTAAAGCAGGGCTGCGTGCTGGCACTGATCCTCTTCACCATCTTTTTTAGCATGATGTTGAAGCAGGCCACAGTGGACCTCGATGATGACGATGCAGTGTACATCAGGTATCGTCTCGATGGCAGCCTGTTCAACCTCAGACGACTGCAGGCCCACACGAAAACCCTAGACCAACTGATTCGTGAGCTGCTTTTTGCTGATGACGCTGCCCTCGTTGCACACACAGAGAGAGCCCTGCAGCGCATCACGTCCTGCTTCGCAGACGCTGCCCAGCTCTTTGGACTCGAGGTCAGTCTGAAAAAGACAGAGGTCCTCCATCAGCCGGCACCCAAGACAGTGTATCGCCCTCCTCACATCACCATTGGCGAGTCTGAACTAAAGTCAGTGCACCAGTTTACTTACCTTGGCTGCATTATCACGTCGGACGCCAAGCTGGACAAGGAGCTTGACAGCAGGCTGGCAAAAGCGAACAGCGCTTTCGGGCGACTTTTCAAGCGGGTGTGGCACAATCAACAGCTGAAAACAGGCACCAAGATCAGCGTGTACAGAGCTGTGGTCCTCACCACCCTGCTGTATGGTTCCGAGTCCTGGGCCCTCTACCGCAGCCAACTACGACTCCTCGAACGCTTCCACCAGCGCTGCCTGCGCACCATCCTGAGCATTCACTGGAGTGACTATGTCACCAACATCGAGGTCCTTAACAGGCTGAAACTGTGAGCATCGAGGCTTTGCTGCTGCAGACACAGCTCTGCTGAGCGGGGCATGTCTCCAGGATGGAGGATCATCGCCTACCAAAGATCACCCTGTTCGGCGAGCTTGCTACTGGACACCGTGACAGAGGGGCACTAAAGAAGAGATACAAAGACTATCTCAAAAAGTCACTTAGTGCCTGCCAAATCGACCACCACCAGTGGTCTTCACTTGCTGTGGACCGTGACACCTGGCGCTCCACCATTTACAAGGCAGCTGTCTCCTTTGAGGACTCTCGCAGAGCTAGCCTTAAGGACAAGCAGCTCAGGAGAAAAAACAGAGATGCCGCAACTCTGAACCCTGGCCATACCTCCCCCTGCAGCCACTGCGGTCGAACCTGCCTATCTCGGATTGGCCTCCGCAGCCACGAACAAGCCTGCAGACGTCGTGGGCAACTCCTATAAAATCTTCGTTCGCGAAGTCAAGCCAAGAGGTATCTCATCTGATCAACTCACTCGCATTCAGCGTATCCAGAATAATGCAGCCCGGTTAGTCCTTCGCAAAAAACGCACTGACCATGTCACACCACTGCTAAAGCATCTCCACTGGCTACCTGTCAAACAGAGAATAGAGTACAAGCTGGCCACTTTGGCATACAAACACTACAATACGCTTCCTGCATATCTGTCTTCTTCCCTTGCATCACACAATCCTAGTAGAAGTCTACGCTCAAGTTCACAAAAACTGCTCGTTCAGCCCAGTCAGCCTAAAAACTGCTGGTGCCCGTTCTTTCAGTTATCAGGCCCCTCACGTCTGGAACTCACTTCCACTGCATGTCCATCTTTCCCCTACCCTGTTGACCTTCAAAACAAATTTGAAGACCCATCTTTTCCAGGTAGCATATCAAGATTAGCTTAGTCTGGATGTGCTGCCTGGAAATGTTGGTTGTTTCCCCATGTAGATAGGCTGTGTGTGTGTGTGTGTTTCACGTTAGGAATGCACCTACATGGTGCGAGCAGATGTTTATTTAAAGAGTGAGTGCGTTCTAATTTTTCTCCTTTTTAATTTTTATTTTTTATTTTTTTATGTGCTGTAAAGCTCTCCGAGCTTGCTGTTCATGGGGAAGGGCGCTATATAAAAACTATGTATTATTATTATTATTTTTAAGGGGATGAGAGCTATCTGCGCTAACATGGGCCTGGGATGGCAACCACTACTGGTCTTGACTATGACTAGACATCTGAAAATTCACATGACCATTGTTGGCTCTGATTCAGGGTGGGGGGAAGGGGGACATTTTACAAAATAGAATGACTCAAGTCTGTGAGCTTATGTAAATCATGCATCCTGGAGGGAGGCCTGGTGATTTCTTTATGGCAGGAAGGCATCATCTGCGAAAAAGTGGGTCGTTCTTGGAGGAAGTTGGAGATCCATGTGCTGAGAGGGCCCATAATAATGTAGTAGATGAGTTTGTAGACAAATTTATAGACTGTCAAATAAATAGACTGGCAGCTGTCTAACCACACGCTGAAAGAAACAAATCTTTCCAATATCAATGTATGCATCTCTTGATTAACCTCTTCAAGGCCATCAGTGAGGTCGTCGACGAGTCCAAGTAGTTGGTTTAAACGTGAGCGGTCACAGTTTAACTTAAGTTGTATATCAGTTTGCTTACGCGCGAATCGATCAGTAGAGAACGCTGTGTCGCTAGGACTGCACTATATTCTGCAGCATCTGGAGAAGCCAAATGCGTATGTTAGGCTGCTTTTTGTTGATTACAGCAGCGCATTCAACACTATCATACCGTCCAAACTGCATGAAAAGCTGCTGCACCTTGGCTTCACACAGTCCATCTGTAACTGGGTTCTGGATTTCTTGTTAAACAGACCCCAGATTGTCAAGATCGGTTCGTGCGGTCAGAACTGTGCTCAGCCGTGACTGTCAGTTCCATACTCCTGGTCAATGTGGACATGTATCCCAATCTTTGACCTCGAGTATGGGAGCTCCCCAAGGATGTGTTTTATCCCCATTGTTGTATTCTCTTTTTACACACACTATGATTGCACGTGCATAGTAAAATTTGATGATGATAAGACAGTCAAGGGTTTTGTACATGAACAATGACGAGAGTGCATATCAGGATGAGGTAGACATGTTGGTAGGCTGGTGTTCTGGCAACAACCTGGATTTGCATGTTGGTAAGACCAAGGAAATGATAACTGATTTCAGGAAAAAGAAAACTGACCCCCTCCCCTTAACCATCCAAGGAAACGATATTGAAATTGTTGAAACGTTCAAGTTCCTGGGTACTCTTATCTCGCATGATCTGAAGTGGGAGAAGAATATTGAACAGCTAGTAAAGAAAGCCCAGCAGCGCCAGTTTTTTCTTCGGCGGTTGAAGTCTTTTGGCGTCAGTCAGCAGATCATGGTGCAGTTTTACCGTGCCGCCATTGAGAGCATTCTTACCTTCTCAATGACGGTATGGTATGGCAGCGCAACCAACGAAACCCGCAAGAAACTAAATAGGGTGATCAAAACAGCATCTCATATTGTTGGAAGTGATCTCCTCTCGCTGGAATCTCTGTACCATGCACGCACCATGAAGAGAGCGAGCCCCATCATACATGACGAGCACCATTCTGCACATATCCTGTTTGAGCCCTTGCCATCTGGCTTGCGCTTTAGATCGATCAAGGCCAAAACCACTCGTTTTCAGAAAAGCTTTTATCCCCTGGCTGTTCAGGCCCTGTCTAATGTGGCTGTGGTATGATTTAATTCGGCAGATTGACTTAAAGTCCCTCATTAGAATTACCTACAGCCTATCTTAGTTGTTTATAGTTCTTTATATGTGAGTCATTCCACACTAATGATGACTAAAAGGGGGAATCACTGCTAAAAAAACAAACTCAACTTTAAATGTTAGCACCATTGTTAATTATTGTGTTAATATGTGTAGTTTATAACCTGTAAAAAGAAAAGCAGACCAACATACCAAACTGCCAATAGACAGGTAAATATGAAATATGTCGCTGCGGTGTAACTGCGTTGCACTGTGACAGAAATTCAGCTGTGAGCAATGTACAAATCATGCAAAATGTCTTATCAATCATGGCTTACTTGAACACAACAAGGAGAAAGGTAAAAAACAATTCTTAGTTATTAGATGCAATTTGTTTTGGAAAGAGGTATATTTTTTCTTCGCGACACCGTAACACAGTTACACCCCCATACTAAAATGTTTTTGTTTCAAACTTTAGGGTAAAAAAATATGAAACAAATATGTAACATATTTACTTTCAGTGGTCAATGACGATGCTAAAGGTAAAAGAGACAAAAACGTGTACTTGCTTTGATGTTATACAACATCAACACTGATCTGTAACTGTGTAACATGCGACACAAACTACAAAGTAACTGTGTTACACCGTGACAGAAATTCAGCTGTGAGCAATGTACAAATCATACAAAATGTCTTATCAATCATGGCTTACTTGAACACAACAAGGAGAAGGTAAAAAACAATTCTTGAGTTATTAGATGCAATTTTTTTCGGAAAGAGGTATAGTTTTTGTTTGCGACACCGTAACACAGTTACACTCCCATTATAAAACGTTTTTGTTTCAAACTTTAGGGTCAACAAATATGAAACAAATATGTAATATAAAATGTACTTTCAGTGGTCAATGATGATGCTAAAGGTAAAAGAGACAAAAACTTGTACTTGCTTTGATGTTATACAACATCAACACTGATCTGTAACTGTGTAACATGCGACACAAACATACATCCATCATCGGGGGCACGATTTAAGAACTCAACAAATGCAAAATACTTGGGACAGTGGAAATCATTTATTTCTGACATTCATGTATTTATTCCATACACCCCTCCCCACCACCACCACCAAAATCCCGAAGCATCCTGACAACCCCAACAAAATTTATGAAAAGAAGTGTTGTCCACGGACGTTGATGGTGGGTGGATCCAAAAGCGTGACATCCTCCACAGAGACCCATGATAATGTCTTCAACATGGGAGGAAATGTGTACTACCTCTCATGAATCTTTAAGAACTTCACCAGCGCTTCATCACCATTAGTCTCCAAAATCTGGGAAGAAAAGGCTTTTTAAGTTTTTATGTGATAAACACCAGGAAAAGATTATTAAAAACGCTAGAATGTTTACACTTAATCCAAATTCGTGCTATGGATAAAGGTAAGGTCAATGCAAAGTAAACATACGTGAAAAACGTTCTTTTTTGTGTCACATAGTAACAACATAACATGCTACATCATCTTCAGGTAACTGCATTACAAGCGACTCGTGAACAGTGTAATGCAGTTACGCATGTTAGATTTTTATGAAGTAACATGCTTTTACCCAGATTTTGCAACTTGAAAACAGCTTAAACGATAAGGTTTCTCTGATAAACGCCCCCCAAAAGGTATCTAAAGCATTATTCTTCGTGAAAACAAGCAGTTCTGTGCACTGCGTAACATGCGACACCAGCATAGACAATGCATCGCGTCATTCAAACTTGGTATTTCTCTACAATCACGAAATAAAACATGCAGATAACCATGTAAAATAGTAGATAGGAGAATAATATGATCAGTTCAGCTTACCTTTTCTTCCAATGATGTCGTATATCCCAGGATTTGGTACCATTTCACATTCACCACCTCAAGTCTCACTTTGTGCGTAACTGTGTAACCGCGTGTTGCATGTGTGACACATCACACTTTATTGTTGTGTACACACTTCCATATATGGAAACCTTGGGCGAAACGTCATCAAATCATATGCTAATAAATATGTACCCTTGTTGTGGGTGAAGACTTCCCGCTCAGCAGACGACGGTTTCGTCATTGTTTCATTTTGAAAAATACAGCGTAACTGTGTAACATCTGCGACACCATAACTTAGAAGCCGGTCATCTTTTTATTCTGTGCATATACATTCAATGTGTGTAGTTGTACAACTTTAGTTTTTTAATATGTTAATGATTTTCGTGGCTTTGTTTGTTCTGTGACCAGCAAGAATGACTTGTAGTTTATTTTATATGTCCGGAGACGTGTGACGCCGCTTGTTACGCAGTTACGCTCTTTGACAACGAAAAATTTTACAAAATCCCTTTACTGAAATAAAAGATTTCAGAAATATCAAAGAAAAACAACAACAGTTTCATAAAACTGTGCGGTTAAAAGGTTAATTTACGTAACAGAAACCTCTCAAGTAGCCACCAAAGTTGCCTCCTTTCGGCGTTCCTGTTTTGTGCAGCCATTTTGAGTTGAATTTCGCTCTTTTTTCGTTCATAGTTAATAGTAGACTTAACTTTTAACAGTTTCTTTGCTTGACCTGCTTAATCAACATCTGTATAATCCCAGCAATGGTTCTGAGTGCAGTTGGTCGTTTCTTTTGGATGAGAAATGCTGTTAAGTGAGAGCCCCCTAAAAGTTCATCATCAGTGTGGAATGACTCATGTTCTATCAAACCTCTTCTCAAACAGGATACAGTTTTAAGAATGAATATGAATGCAGCTAATCTGTTTTTGCTGCGGCCTCACTTGGCGGTCTTTGTTGTCATATATATATAGGTTTATTTCACTTCACTTACTTATGTGTACACTTAGTAGAATGACTGCTATGTGTTTTTTGTTATTTTAGAGTCTGCTTGTTTGTGATGTACGTATGTTTTATGTGTTGATGGTCATATGGACGCTCGTCAGCTATGCCGCTAAAAATCCTAATATGGCAATAAAGTTTATCTTATTCTTATCTTATAAGTAACTGCAAAGGATGCCATTTTCTTCAGGAAAGGTCATAATGGAGCTGCCCAGGATATGCGCAAACATCTTGCTTGGGAGATGAGATTTTTGTTCTGTAGTTTTCGGGTGAAACGTTGTTTTTCACTGATTTAGAGTTTAGGAATCACAGTTTTTCAACACTGTTTCTGTTGACTATGGAGCATATAGCAAGGAACATTGTGGGATACCTGCACATTTTGCAAGCATGTTCGTTAAAAAAAAAAGGTATTTAAACTATTATTTTCCATTTCGGTTAAAATTTCATGTGGATGAATCCAAATCTATCAACACAACCAAGTATTTTTACAGGATGTATTACTATTAGGTCTATCGATGCTGAGTTATGTGGTACAGAAAATTGTCTGAACTTGGAAGCTAAAAACTGGGTCCGCTGCCCACCGAAAACTATGCTGGTATTTCTCCCTCACATTAACCCAAAACAAGCGATCTGCTGTATTCCACACAATGTTGTCAATATATATGTACATTAACCTTCTCAAAACAATTTACCTTGTGATACGAAAACTAGACGACGGAACACATCCAGCACCTTCCTATTCAGACTCAGACGCCAAGAGCAGGTAACTGCACCAACGTGGTACGTTTTCATTTGTTCAGAAGGACGCCTTCATTCATCGTCGATTGTAACGTGCTGTCCCATTGGTCTATTTTGGGACAAAAAAAAAAATTGGGCAGGTTCACCGGTCAACTCGCCCATAAGCCATATCGACAAATGTGCCATTTTGGTTGCCGGTCAACTCACCTAAATGCCATCTCGCCCATGTGCCATCTCGCCCAAGATACGAGTTGACTCGGCAAACTTGGTCACGTCGCCCAAGTAAGAGTCAAGTCGCCAAAGTAATGGAAAAAGTCGCCCAAAGCGACAGTCAACTCGCCAAAAATCGTTTCCTTGCTTGTCACTATACTGTGTGTCTGTTTAGTGTGTTGTGTATGTGTGTGCGTGCATGCTTGCATGCAGTTTTTGTGCGTGTGTGCATGTGTGGTGGTGGTCTGGGGGTAGGGAGGGGAGGACATTAGGTTAACGTACATGTCCCGTGTGCATGTTTCCCTTATCCCTCATTCCCACCTTCCCACTGATCAACTTGCATAAATTCACAGCCCTCTGATGAATACAGCAATGCAATTACACGGCTGCGTAGTGGCAGAAATTCCATTTTCTAAGTGCCTCAAAAGATAGGAAGGTGATTCTGTTGAAGCATATTATATATACTAATGGTCAAAACATAAGGGCCACTTTTTATCGCAGACGCACCAATAACACCGCACAAATAATGTAATAATACTTGGAGTCAGTACTTTGCTAATTTATTCAGTAACAATTTCATTTAAGTTTTGAGTAAATCAAGCAATTGTAACAACAGCAGTACGTTAGAATGTTTACCCACCCCTCATTTGAAAAGTCACAGAAGTCTGGTCCAGTCAGTTACGAGTGTACCCACCGTTTGCAGCCAAGCATTCAATGCAGCGTTGACGCATGGAGTTCACCAGGGTTCGGAGAACATGTTGTGGGATCGCTTCCCACTCTTGATGCAGGAACTGGGTCAGATGGGGGACGCCTTGAGGTGGGGTGGGGGGGTGGTTGCTGACTACACGTTGCCCCAGCACATCCCAGAGGTGCTCGATGGGAGCCAGAACAGGTGAACGAGCTGGCCACTCCATCCTCATGATGCCCATTTGCTCAAGGTACTCATCCACCACAAGGGCGCGATGAGGTCGAGCGTTGTCATCCTGCAGAACAGCATTGTCGCCTATGGCTTGGAGAGCTGGCTGAATGAGGGGCTGCACAATCTCGTCCCGATAGCGCAGTCCAGTCAGGGTGCCTCGGATGACGTGATGGGGGGAGGGGGCCTGCCTTCCCTGCTGAAGCCTGCCCAGACCATGACTGAGCCTCCTCCGTAGCGATCCACCTCTTGGGCGCATCCATCCGTGAATCATTCGCCCTGGCGTCTCCAGACCCTCACCCTGCCGTCGTTGAAGGACACAGTGAACGGTGACTCATCAGTAAACAGAACCTGATTCCACTGCAGTCTGTTCCACTGACCTCACAAGTTGACTATGCGACACCAGGCAACCCGGGCTCTGCGGTGAGCTGGAGTGGGGGGTAGTATTTTCACTGCTGCTCTGCATGAAGCCAGGCCAATTTCGCGCAGACGTCGGCAGACTGTGCTTCTGCTGACGTTAACGTTTGCAGCTTGCATCAGTTGACGTTACAGAGTGGTTGACGTGACAGTTCGGTCGCGCAGAGCCGCCACACACCGTCTTCCCTTCTGCTGGTGCAGCGCGGGCGTCCTGAGCAGGGTCGTCGTTCTGCCCTTCCAGTTTCTTGGAACTTCTCGTCCGGAAATTCCATCCTGCAGCCATGCTAGCCCGGCGCCCGGCCTTGATCTACTGGCGTTAGGCTTCGTCGTGGTGGCATGGTTAGGAAAGTGACAATTATGCCCCTACTGTACCGGAAACAAAGGTGCTCATTGTTCACGACTGACCCCTTTAGCACGTGCATCACGACTTAACGAGTTTTTCCACCTGCCTGCCTTTGGTACGCTTGTCAATATCGCACAGCTTTTCACAAAAACTGACGATATTTCACGTGCATTTGACATGTTTGTGGAAATTGATGAATTGTTGTCTATTGTTCCCTGTGGTCAACTTTTAACCTATTTGGGTCGAAAGAACATTCTATTTTATTAGCGTACTTACGACGATAAACAATGACACCAAAAAATGGGGTGGCCCTTAAGTTTTGACCATTAGTATATAAGGTTTTAGAGTTCTGAAGTTTGCACGTGAAACACTTACGTGATGAGAAACTCACTTGAGTGGAATCTGTTGTGTACCATTACATATTCAGTTTGCCATATTGATAGGTCGTATTGGTAGGCACACTGGTTGTCTCCCTTGATTCGCTATTATTATTAATTAATTAATTAATTAATTAATTAATTAATGTATATATCGTACATCACAATTTATCAAAATGTTGAGATGCCCTCATACAAGACAAAATGCCATATCGTCGAGTCTTTGTCAGCCATCAAACTTAACGACAGGCTGATTAAATTTCGCGATCTACTGATTTTGTTATACGATAACAACTTCCTGTGTCTTTGTTGTTCATTGATTGAATGATTGACTGAGTGACTGATTGATTGATAGTCAGTCTCAGTGTGAATTGACGCCATACAAGCGACTAAGACTGTCTCATGGCGATTTGCGCGAATGCATGGTCAATAAAGTGGTGTGAGTGCGTGTTTGTATGTGCGTATATTATGCTTTGCTTTGTGGATCTGAGATTTATGTTTGTTTCAACAACAGCAGCAACTGAACAAACACATGCTTCAGAATATCAAGCACAAAGCAGCCTTGCCTTTGCTATTCGGAAGTGTATTTCTTTTATATTTCAATTCTTGCATTTGACAATCAAACTTCGATTTTTTGCAACATTTTCACAAGTCTACTTCGGTTCGCTTCGAAATAACCATGCCATTTCTCAGCTTACTCAGCTCAGCAACAAATGACCTTGCTGGAAGTTGACCTTTAATATGAGCCCGAAATTCAATGTGCACCATTTTTTTAGCAGAAGTTATTTATAGTGAACGCGTGGAATATAATTACAATAACAATGAACATAATAATAATAATAATTATAATAATAATAACGGTTATTACATAGACGCTTGACCCAATTCGGCGAATCGGTTCAAAGCGCCGCTAACTGAACACAACACGCACGCTCACGTCACACGCATTCACTCTGAAGACAAACACAGTATAAGACAAACACAGGACATCCATGTGGTGCGAAGGGTCTGCTCACCTAGTTAACAAATAAACAGTTTGTAACCTTTGACCTGATCGAATTCACTCCACAGTCATGGGTTCACCCTGAGTTTCCTCAGCGGTGAGGGTCTATTTTTAGTGGTTCTGCTTTCCCCACTTGGCAGTTTTTGTCAAAAATCATGTATCACAGTTTATATGAAAACTTTTTCTGTAAATATTCTTCACCCGCACAACTCCAGGGAAAGTGACTTATTCTGTTTATTGTTAAAAACAGCAAGGAAAAACTCTCTGGCATTATGGCCAATCATTGAAATCACGTAAATCAACGTTTTACAGACAGTAGTTAGACAAATCTGTAGGGAGACTAACTTTAAGTAGCACACCTTTTGCCTACGGTATTGAAAAAACGGTAGACTTTGACCTTGGGCTGGTCAGTAGAATGCAAATGACGTTACTGGGCGGGCGGGCCTCAGATTCTTGGCAAAGAAGTACAACATAAAAATGACTGACGTCATGTCTGGCACGGTTACGCTAACCTCGCTGCTGAACGTACATTAAAATTTGTGCGTATGTGTGTATGTATGTATGTATGTATGTATGTATGTATGTATGTATGTATGTATGTATGTATGTATGTATGTATGTATACATGTATGTACGTATGTATGTGTGTATGTGTGTGCGTGCGTGCGTGTGTGTGCATGTATGTAAACAAGAGAATCTTCTGTACACACAAGCTTAAAACTTGGCGAAATACTATATTAAAGGGGTGGCTAAGACAGCCTCCGAGCATATATTATTGAATGTCTCAATGAAGACATAAACAACCGTTTATAGGAAGTCGGTTTACCCAGAGTCCGGAATATTTACTTTAATTTTTTTTTTAATATAGCTAGTATGGAGAAAGACATTGGATGAGTTCGTTAGCCAGCTTTGTATCCTTTCAAATTCTTTAGTAAAACTTAATTTTTTTTCAGAAAAAAATTAAAACAGTGAAAAAATGACCTATCTAGAGAAAGTCAGACAGTGGCGGTGACGTAAAAGAGGCAACTCCGTCACCACGCATACATTGACATAATACTCTAAATATGACGTAATTCTCTCTGTGTCTCTGAGTGTCTCTCTGTCTCTGTCTCTGTCTGTCTGTCTGTCTGTCTGTCTGTCTCTCTCTCTCTCTCTCTCTCACTCTCTCTCTCTCTCGATAACTCTTGGTTATCTAAATTGTTTTTTTCTTCTTCTGCACAACGATCAGTCGTACAGACTTGTGAGATAAAGGATACCTATTTGGCTATGACTTTTAAAAAGGTCTTTTGTCGTCGTGTGTACACTAGTGTATATATACAACGAACAATATGGAGAGTGCATCCACTGGCTCAGCCACTCAAGGACTGAAAGTCGGACATTTATTTGTGTATCATTTATATCCGGCGAAAGTACATGATGTTTTCCTGTTTCTGAACCAGCCGTCACATTTCCATCTCTTTGGTCTCACTGTATCTCGTCTGGACTCTCGAATTGCTGACGCATGTGTCAGTATTCCGAAATTTTCTCTTATTCGACGTGATGCAACTTTCTCCTGGACATACTGGGCTAGCTGTGTATGTGCACTGCACTGTTCAGCACAGGGTACGCAGACCAGGGAGGTGGAATGTGTATGGTTGGAAGTCAAGCTTCCCAACACTTCGCCACTGCTAGTTGACTTTGTGTATAGGAATCCAGCATCCACCGCCGAGTGGTATGACGACTTTGTACAAGTAATGGATAAAGTGAATGACACAGGCAGGGATATACTCATCCTCGGCGATTTTAACATTGACATCTCAAAACCCCATTCCGGCGATGTGGCAATGTACAACAATGCTTTTTGGACTAAAACAGATGATTACCACTGCCACCAGAGTAACACACTCTTCGTCTACTTTGATAGACCACATCTATACAAACAACCCACAAGCTATCACTGAAACTGACGTCCCTTCACTAGCTGTCAGTGACCACTTTCCCATCACCTGTACATGGTCATGTTATGTTCCTAAACAGAGCCGAACCCAACATTTATACATTACTTACAGATGTTTTAGAAAAATAGATAGAGATAGTTTCCTTCATGACCTCAGTTTATTGCCGTTCCGTGAAGTTTACAATCACAATGACCCTGATGTAGCGCTCTCACTGTGGCTTGAGCTGTTAGTGTCCTCGGAGTACTAAATAAGCATGTCCCCTTAAAAAGGAAACGAGTCCGGTGCCGTGAGCCCCCCCACCTGGATTACGGAGGAGATTAAACAAACCATGGAAGCCAGAAATCAAGCCAAGCGGGACAAAGATTTTATTGAGTTTAAAAAGTTACGTAACAGAGGCAAATACCTTATCCGGGAGGCACGAAAAGCACTGGTAGAGAAAACCATATGTGACGGGAATACGTCATCAATATGGAAAGTTTTAAACTTACTAACCAACACTAGTAAAAATCATTCTGCAAATACGACTGCCAACTTTACAGCCGATGCTTTTAACGACCACTCCATTTTAGCCCCGAAATCTTTACTACATGCTGAAGGCTTGGATCAGGTAGAACACGTGATATCGCATCGCAGAAGCTTACTGACTTTTGTAAGAAAAGACGGACTGTCCGCGGGCGATGCTTTCAATGTCCCCTTCATCGCTATACATAAAGTGGGCAGATGCATCTCTAGTCTCAAGAACAAGAAGTCACTGGCGTTGATGGTATCAATGGTTTTATCCTCGAACGTTCTCTTCCATACATTGTGGAAAGCTTAACCTATATTTACAACCTATGTATTGAAAATAATATTTTTTTCCGGCGGCTTTCCAAAAATCTAAAGTGGTGCCTATTCCCAAAACAAAAGACACATCTGATCCAAATAATTTTCGGCCCATATCCATATTATCTATTCTGTCGAAGCCTATTGAGAAGCATGTACACAAACATCTTCTCAAATTTCTGGAAGAAAAGTCTCTCCTGAATAAATATCAGTCTGGTTTTCGCCCTAAACATTCGTGTCACACTGCCTTGGTTCAAATGATTGACACTTGGCTGCTCAACATCAACAGAAACAGAATGTCTGGTGCTGTCTTTCTAGACCTAAAAAAAAAGCGTTCGACCTTAAAAATCACGAAATTTTATTACAGAAACTAGACTGCTACTTTAACAATAACAGCCCAGGGACACTCTCATTCTTTCGTTCATGTATCATAGGAAGAATTCAAACTGTGTACATCAATGATACCTTTTCTTCTGAAAAGCGTGTTGATTATGGCGTGCCCCAGGGATCCATACTAGGCCCGTTACTCTTCTGTTTGTTTATAAATGATCTTCCACTTCATATATTCAATCCAAATACTGAATGTGACATGTTTGCCGATGATTCAACTCTTCACGCGGGCGGGAAAACTGTACCTGAAATACCAAGCAATCTTCAGCTTAGTCTTCAGGAGGTCTCACTGTGGTGCAAAAATAATCAAATGCTTGTTAATCCATCTAAAACAAAAAGCATGCTAATCACAACACGCCAAAAGCATCAGCTCCGCCACCATTCACTTAGCCTCTCTTTTGATTCAGTTCCCATTGAGCAAGTCAAGGGAATGTCGTCTCGCCGAGATAATTGTTGACGAACAACTGTGCTGGTTGCCCCATCTAACACAACTAGGAAAACATTATCAAAGAAGCTATTTTTTACTCCTCGCGCTGGGACCATATGGCGTTGAGGAGCGTCCCCTGGGTGGTGGATAGGGGGTCCCTCGGGAGAGGGGTGCACCGAATGAAATAAGGTGCCGTGAACCAACATGGTCTAAGGGAAGGTGACCCCGACAGAAAACCCCTGGTCCTCCTAGTAAGGGGGTTGGGCGTGGGGGTAGCTTCCCCACCCTGCAAAAAAGAAAATAGCTACAAAAACGCCGACGAAAAGACTAACAGTAATTCCTTTCCTGGAGGAGGAAGGTTCTTCTACCAGAAGACTTATGACGTCCTGTGGTGAAAGCCGGAAGTCTTCGGAAGCCACAGGACCGAGCCGCCTCTCTCTATCCAGGGATACAACCATGGGCACATGGAACGTCAAGACCATGTACCAGAGCGGCAAGACCGCCCAGATAGCAGCGGAAATGCAAAAGTACAACCTTTCCCTGCTAGGTGAGAATCACTAGGCAGGCATTGTCATGGAACCCCCAGGGAAAGAGGAAAAGAGGTAGGCCGAGAAACTCCTGGCGTCGAGACCTCCAAGCAGACATCAAGAGACTGGGAACCACCTGGAGTAGAATCGAAGGAGAAGCACAGGACAGGAGTTGCTGGAGGTCTCTCGTCGACGGCCTATACCCGGGTAGGGGTGACAGGCGTAAGTAAGTAAGTATTTTTTACTGTCAAGATTAAAATCTATCATTGATACTAAGACACGTAAGCTATTTTTCAACTCCTACATAAAACCTCACATTGACTACGCATCTACTGGTGATTTGGGACGGCTGTAGTGAGGCTAACCTTAAGAGGATTAATTCTCTATACAAGCGCGCAGTTAAACTGATCCTCCCAATCCCCTCTCTAACTTTAGAGGAAAAGTTTCAGGCAACAGGATTCCTTCCTTTACATCAACACCTTACGTTAAATAAGTGCGTACTTATGCACAAAGCGCTGAACGGAAAAGCCCCCCTCTACCTGACTAAGCTTTTCACTGAGAGCTAAAGGGTCTACAGCACTTCGAGGAACAGTCTCGTCATTGAACGGCCCCGAAATGACTTGTTTAAATCCAGCCTTTCGTACGCGGGTGCCTATTTATGGAACTCACTTTCCCCACATATACAGCAAACGAGACATCTTCCATTGTTTAGGACGAAAGCTTTTAAATACATCTCAGAGCAAAAGAAACGTGGGTGTAGCAGCTTGTTTGTGCTGTTAACGTGTTGTTTTAATGTTGTTTTTTAATGTTGTAGTTTAGCAAGGACAAACACGAAAAGAGGTCTGTGTGCCTATTGTTTCCATCCTTGAGAAGTAAAGTATCATTCATCGTTCATTCATTCATTTATTCTCTCTCTCTCTCTCTCTCTCTCTCTCTCTCTCTCTCTCTCTCTCTCTCTCTCTCTCTCTCACTCTCACTCTCTCTCTCTCTCTCTCTCTCTCTCTCTCACACACACACACACACACACACACACACACACCACACAGACATGCGCGCATCTCCAATAGGCATAGATCCTCATGCGCCCGGAGAGCTCATGCGGATCTATGTCTCTTGGAGATGTTTGAAGCGCGCGCGCATGCACGCATTAACAATCACACACACACAAACACATCGTCGCGCTTTCAGAAGAGCATCCAGGTGACCCGATAAAGCTAGTTTGGAGAAAGACATTGGATGCGTTTGTTACACAGCTTTGTACTCTTTCAACTTCTTCAGTAAAAATGAATTATTTTCAGAAAAAAATAAAACAGTAAAAAACAAGATGAGGATTTCATCCCAAAGGAGTCTACCATATTGTTTGGAGCTCAGATGTGTTTATCTTTTAGGAACATTCAGAGTTGTTCATATTTTTAGGTTTATAATGCTGATCCATTTCCCCCCTAAGCCAACCCCTGATCAAAACACACACGTAGGCGCACATAAATAAAGACGGACACACGGCGCTTCTCGCCATTAGTACGCTCTGTGGGCTCGCGTAGCTACAGAAATCCATCTCCTTCTACTCTAACCCGCCATCTGATCCACACACACTGGTACACAAAAATAAAGACGGATACACGGCGATTGCCGCCATTCGTAAACTCTGGGTCTGGCGTAGCATAGCTATTCTGAAGAAGAAGAATAGCACGACTGAGCAGCGAAATGACGTCACTTCAAGTTTCACGTCCGCATGGCGGCATCATTAGTCCCACGACGCCGTGTTCATTGTGACAACTCGATGTTATACGTCACTCATCGCAGTACTACCTCGCGCTGGGACCATACGGCGTTGAGGCGCGTCCCCTGGGTGGTGGATAGGGGGTCCCTCGTGAGAGGGGTGCACCGAATGAAATAAGGTGCCGTGAACCAACATGGTCTAAGGGAAGGTGACCCCGACAGAAAACCCCTGGTCCTCCTAGTAAGGGGGTTGGGCGTGGGGGTAGCTTCCCCACCCTGCAAAAAAGGAAATAGCTACAAAAACGCCGACGAAAAGATTAACAGTAATTCCTTTCCTGGAGGAGGAAGGTTCTTCTACTAGAAGACTTATGACGTCTTGTGGTGAAAGCCGGAAGTCTTCGGAAGCCACAGGACCGAGCCGCCTCTCTCTATCCAGGGACACAACCATGGGCACATGGAACGTCAAGACCATGTACCAGAGCGGCAAGGCCGCCCAGATAGCAGCGGAAATGCAAAAGCACAACCTTTCCCTGCTAGGCATCAGTGAAGCCAGATGGACGCAGTCTGGCCAGAAAAGGCTGTTAAGTGGGGAGATTCAGGTCATGAAGAGGAGAATGCCCCCCATACAGAAGGAGTAGCACTCATGCTGTCACCAGTGGCACAGAGAGCGCTGATGGGCTGGGAACCTCTAGGGCCAAGAATTATAACAGCAGCCTTTAGAACCAAGAAAAAGCTCAAGCTGAACGTCATCCAGTGTTATGCGCCCACCAATGACAGTGACGAGGAAGAGAAACAAGAGTTCTACGACCGACTCCAGAGTGCCGTGGACAAATGTGCGGAGCGAGACATCACCATCGTCATGGGCGATTTTAATGCCAAAATAGGGGAGGACAACACCGGATACGAAGAGGTGATGGGGAGACAGGGACTAGGCTCGGAGATGAGTGAGAACGGGGAGAGGTTTGTAGACTTTTGTGCTCTAAACCGACTTGTCATTGGAGGCAGCATCTTCCCACACAGAAGAATACACAAAGCAACTTGGGTCTCACCTGACCATACAACAGAGAACCAAATAGACCATATCTGCATTAGCAAGAAATTTAGAAGATCCCTTCAAGATGTTCGAGTGAGGAGGGGAGCAGATGTCGCCTCAGACCACCATCTGCTTACCTTAAGAATGAAGCTCAAGCTAAAGAAAAGCCGCACAGAGACAACAAGAAGACAGCGCTATAATGTAGGCCTCCTGAGAGAAACTGGAGTTAGAGAAGAGTTCAAACTGGTGCTGTCCAACCGGTTTCAAGCGCTACAGGAGCTAGTAAATGAAGAGGAGGCGGTCACCACAGAGCAGCAGTGGAAGGCAGTTAGAGAGGCGCTGAACTCAACCTGCAAAGACACTGTAGGGTTCAGGAAACACCACCACAAGGACTGGCTGTCGGCACAGACCTTGAAGAAGATAGAAGTGAGGAAGCAGAAGAAAGCAGCGGTCAACAACAGTCGCACGAGAGCAGCCAAAGTAAGGGCACAGGGGGAATACTCGGAAGCCAACCGCGAGGTGAAGAGGAGTATCAGGGCAGACAAGAGGGCCTACACAGACAGCCTGGCAGCAGAGGCAGAAAAGGCAGCAGGCAGCGGCAACATGAAACAGCTCTACGACATTACCAGAAGATTGTCGGGTAAGTATGGCCATACAGAAAGACCAGTAAAAGACAAAGAAGGCAAGCCTATTGCAGACAGAGCAGACCAACTCGACAGATGGGCCGAGTATTTTGAAGAGTTACTGAACAGACCTAGCCCACCCGACCCCCCCGACATCCAGCCGGCAGAGACCGACCTACCCATCAGCTGTGACAGACCCAGCCGGGAAGAGATCAGAAAAGCAGTGGCATTTTTGAAGAATGGCAAAGCAGCAGGGCCAGATGGCATCCCAGCGGAGTCTCTGAAAGCAGACCTAGAGACAACAGTTGAGATGCTGTACCCACTGTTTGGAAAGATCTGGGAAGAGGAGGTGATGCCAGCTGACTGGAAGGAGGGGTACCTAATCAAGCTTCCCAAGAAAGGCGACCTCAGCAAGTGTTCCAACTACAGAGGAATCACCTTGCTGTCAGTACCAGGAAAGGTCTTCAACAGGATCATCCTAGAGAGAATGAAGAGCTCCGTTGACCCCCAGCTGAGAGACCAGCAAGCAGGATTCAGGAAGAACCAATCATGTACAGACCAGATCGCCACTCTCCGCATCATCGTGGAACAGTCTCTGGAGTGGAGCTCCCCGCTGTACGTCAACTTTGTGGATTATGAGAAAGCATTTGACAGCGTGGACCGAGAGACTCTGTGGAAACTCCTACGACACTACGATGTACCCACAAAGCTCGTCCGCCTGATCAAGAGCAGCTATGATGGCATGACATGTCGCGTGATCCACGAAGGGCAGTTCACCAGAGAGCTCCAGGTCAGAACTGGTGTCAGGCAGGGGTGTCTGCTGTCTCCGTTCCTCTTCCTACTGGCCATAGACTGGGTCATGAAGATGACCACAGAGCACAGACGAAGTGGAATACAGTGGACACTGTGGACACAGCTTGACGACCTCGATTTTGCAGACGACTTGGCATTACTGTCCCACACTCATCAACAAATGCAGGACAAGACCACGAGGCTTGCTGACATCTCGTCCCAAGTGGGCCTCACCATTCACAAACAGAAAACAAAGACAATGAGGCTGAACGCAACCAGGGAAGAACCAGTCTTGCTTGCTGGCACCCCGTTGGAGGAGGTGGAGTCCTTCACCTATCTCGGGAGCATCATAGACAAAAAAGGCGGCACTGATGCAGATGTCAGAGCACGAATCGGTAAAGCCAGAGCAGCCTTTCTCCAGTTGAAAAAAGTGTGGAGTTCCAGAGAGCTGTCACAACACACCAAAGTCCGGATTTTCAACTCCAATGTAAAAGCAGTTCTCCTATATGGAGCAGAGACATGGAGATTGACAAAAACCACAGTCAACAGAGTACAGACCTTCATGAACAGTTGCCTTAGAAGAATTTTGAAAATCCACTGGCCAGAGAAGATCAGCAACATCAGACTCTGGGAGAGAACAGAGCAGATAACAGCAGAGAATGAATTTGGGCGAAGAAGATGGGGATGGATCGGTCACAGTCTGAGAAAGCCAGCTTCCAGTATCAATAGGCAGGCATTGTCATGGAACCCCCAGGGAAAGAGGAAAAGAGGTAGGCCGAGAAACTCCTGGCGTCGAGACCTCCAAGCAGACATCAAGAGACTGGGAACCACCTGGAGTAGAATCGAAGGAGAAGCACAGGACAGGAGTTGCTGGAGGTCTCTCGTCGACGGCCTATACCCGGGTTGGGGTGACAGGCGTAAGTAAGTAAGTAATCGCAGTACTAACATTTGACGTATCAGAGAATCAACTTTGCAATTTTCTTGCTGATTTTGACGCCTAGGGCTTACAGGTCACAATTTGACCTAATCCGGCTACCTCAGGGCCGGGACAAACAGCAGACTTATGCAAACACTGTTTATGAAAAATCATGCGGGTATTAATGAGAAGATCGTTTTTTTCGTAAAAGAAAAAAATAAAGTTATGTTAGCTGTTTTACAAATGACTCCGAAAAAGTGGTGCAGAAAATTGGCTGATACAGGTCACAATTGACCTAATCGTACCCGACAGCCGAGACAATAATAATAATGGGTGGACCATCGAAAGCCGATGATGTCGTCACTGTGCATGACTTCTATTTGTGGGTGCGGGTGTGGCTGGCCAAGCCAATCCTGGAGCCACACCTGCGGGGACAATGGGGGCACTGGAACGTAGCTGTGGGGAGAGTCGACGCTGTCTTTCTGCGAGCTCTGGCACTGGTGATCTTTTCCGCGCCGATTGTGTTCAAAGAGCGTGCAGGCTTTCCTGGTGGTGGAGAATCATCCATGCGTGATTCCTAAAAGGTGGTGCAGAATATTGTCTGATTTTCACACCTAAAGACAATACATTATCTTATAATTGGCGCCCAAAATACGTTCTCTAGCAAGGATTGCGTAGCTAGACGTGACGTCATTTTTATCGTGTTATTTCTTTGCCAGAATTTCTGCGCAGCACGCCAAAACGTCATGTGCATGCTCCGGAATCCGCTCCGACCCAGCCCCATTTCAAAGTCTACCGTATTTTGAATACGGTAGACAAAAACTTGACTTCTGGAGAAAAGTCAGACAGTGGCCGTGGCGTAAAAGAAGAAACTCCGTCACTACGCATTGACACAATACTCTAAATATGACGCACATCTCTCTCTCTCTCTCTCTCTCTCTCTTTCTCTCTCTCCCCCCCCCCTCTCTCTCTCTCTCTCTCACAAACATGCGCCGCACCTCTAGGAGGCATAGATGCTCATGCGCCCTCCGGGCGCATGAGGATCTACGCCTCAGTCTAAGAGATGGTTGGAGCGCGCGCGCGCAGGCACTAGACGCATTGGCAGATCTGCGAGACTTTTTCAATAGGAGATATTTCAAATCAGATTGTACATTGCTTAACGTCCCGACAGCAACAAGGCTTCCTCAGGACGTGCCTGCACTGCTTGTGAAAAAAAAAACTAAACAGAACATTGAATGTATGTCGCCAGCCGGTCCAATACATTAAATAAACCTAACACATGGGGCCTAAATAAAGCTGAGACCATTTAGCAACACACATCCAATATCAAGAGCTACAGGCAGTGCAGACAGTAGGGAGAGTTTTAAAAAGGCAAATACAGGTGAATGGACCTCGGGTAGACAGAAACACATGCCCCAGAATCGAGAGAGAAAAACTCACCCTGTGGGGCTGACCAGGGTGACCCTGGGAACTAAAAAGTACCTAACCCCACCCAAGTCCCCCAGGGCAGACCCGGGTGGGGGTTCAAATCAGAATCACCGAGGTCAAAGACAAAAGGTAGAGACTCTTGACAGCGAGGATACCTCTTATATAGAATGGACTTTGTGGGTTATGGTTCATCCCATCTTGTTTTAATATGGAAATGCTACCTGAACCCATTCGTAACAATTTTATATCGCACTATCGCGTCCAGCAGATGCTAGTAAAAGACCGAAAATGTTTCACTTTTTAAGGAGCGAATCGCCGCTTTATGGGTTATCTATGTAAGGGTTCTTCGGTTAATACCGTCAGATTGACAAAACGCTGCGTTTGTGTCCTCTAATGACCATTATTTTTATAGAAGGGACTTTTTAGGATGGGTCGCGGTGGGGCGAATTTTTTATAGCATGTCCACCGATGTCAAAGGCGGGCAGGCCCAAAAATGTGACAACTGAAGTAACATGATAAAATTACGTCATGTCTAGTTACG